>JAQBSW010009678.1:0-27688 GCA_029291075.1 Eudiplozoon nipponicum
ACCAAGCATTTCACGTCATCTCTAACGTCACCAGAACTGTGAATTGCATAACAGTTGCAGGCATGTACGGACATTTTTGTCAATTTTTTTTAATTTTGGCACATTCGCAATCAATTATTTTTAAATTATATTGCCCATATATGTATAGGTGGCGAAAGCTGCAAACAGTTAATGTTTGTGACTGCATAGAAATGATGAAACCGACATTTCCAGTCAAATTCACTGTATTTGAGACCGTGTGATGGCATTCTGTTAAATACGAAGCGTGCCCTTCGATTTCTTTCTTGTCATGACGGTGCCAATATTAATTCTGGTTTCGTCAATGAGAATAATTGCGTTGTTTTGCTGATATCCTTGGAAACTTTTAATTAAGTCATTTGTTAACCAAGCTGATCGACTTTGACAATTGTATTCTCTTAATCAGCATCTAGTTCCAAATAGTGCAGAATAAAGGTATCTTAATTGGACTGTAGTTTGATTTTATTACAGCACATTAGCTAACCAATCCTAGTAATTAGCCGAATAGCTCCGTTTTATCCACTTTGTTGCTTTTTCGCATTCTCGGGTCATTTTCGAAGCATTTATATGATTAAGCGAACATTGGCTGCTCTGGCTGTGATAAAAAATTAATTTTTATTCAACGCTACGACTGGCGTAAGTTATGTGATATAGGCTGACTGGTGTAATTTAATGCTGTTGGTACATAAATTTAATCCAAAAGCTGCAGTTGAATGCATTTCATGTAAGACTGCTCCGGATTAACAGCTGCATCTCAGGTTTTCAATGTTTTATGTATACATTTATGCTTTTTATTCTCCGATCGCCAGTCTTCTGAATTTTGGGATCTGATGGTCTAAAAAGCACGTGCAAGTGCCTATGTACTTTCTACGATATGCAAATAGTTTTTCCTAAGTGAAATTGGACTTCATTTTTAGTTTTCAAATCTAACACAAATGGAATTTAACATTAAGGATGCAAATAGCCAGAGCCTAGATGAGTTTTCAATGTTTTAGTATAGATTTTCTACCCACCCATGAATTCGATTGATTTACACCGGAGTAGATTTCCACGGAAATGGCTTACCGATGCAACAAAGTTGGACGAAACGAAACTCCACGGCTTCAACAAATGAGTCAGTGAATACGTCAAAATTGACTTTTAAACATGAGACAGACATAACTTGCTAAAAAGACAACATAATGTCTTCCGAAGCATAATATTTATGTAAGTTAAGGCCAAGACGCATTTATAGTAAATATAATGAAATTAATTAAGCTGTTTCAGTGTTAAATACCGGAAAATGTGCATTAAATCCAAACCTAATTCATACTACGATTAATTATTTCATTCAAACTAAGAATATTCTTCAGTTAGTTGATAATCTTTTGACTAGGTTATGGTTCCGTTATTGGAAGACAACCAGTAGAGCATAACAGTACTAGCCCAACACTAGCAGCTACCGACTATGCTAGCCAACGTATTCAAATTCTTTTTCGTTTAATAAATTTAAAAAAACAGAGAAATGTGGAATAAACAGCCTAATATAGTATCTTTAGCTGTACCTGTGCAGGCAGGCCGGAAAGTAAATATTGTCAAAGGAAATAAAATTAGAGTTAGACCTATTTATTTGGCGTCAAACCTCGAACATTGTATCAAATTTAATTGCATGGAGTAGACCTTTTTATGGCAAGACTAAATTAATTAAATTCGGCAATAGCAAAGTACGTACCTGTGATAACAAGAAGGTTTACAAGCAATATAAACGACAAAACTTTTATGTTCAACACACAGTTTATGTCAAGGATAACGTCCAATAAAAAATCAAAAATATTGGATAATAGGTAGCTTAATAATCAACAGTTTTCAAGCGATAAACGCACAATGCGCGAATTTAATAGTAAGAAAAATCGAAGTTTAACTGCTCATTCGCCTTGTTATAGACACTCAGTTTGAAACAAAAATTGACATGTTAATTGATTAGAGGAAATGTTTTGCGCAACCAGGTAAGGTTCAGTTATCTTATCCTTGTTTAGTGCAACAAGGAATTTAGGCCCTCTGTGAAAACTTTCACTCAGAGTATTTCTGAAGCGTAGTGCGAGTTCCTTTGTCAAATTGATAAGTAAAAATCATTTACTTTCAATCAAGCTTGCGATCATGATATAAACACCTGACCCATTAAATACATACATTTTTAGTTTAAACTAAGAATTGTATAGTTTAGAAAAGGCTATTCAGCCAGTAGAAAGGTTTAGTGCTTGTTGGACACTCATCTCGTGGTGAACAGAATTTTCCGTTTACAGGGCTCGAACTTGGGCACATCTGCTTCTGAACCACAGATTTTCTTGGCCTTATATATATATATATATATATATATATATATATATATATATATATATATAAACGTTCTACAAAACTTAAAAAGTGTATCAGTCACTTCACAATTTATTTTAAATTCTGCAAAAACTTTCTCAGTTATAATTACGGATAAATTTCACTTCATGCATAAATGATCTGTTTCTTACTTATTCAACTTGTAGATAAATGGGCTCATTTAAGACATCAAATGCTCACCTAAATTAGCTTCACATCAAGTCTTTTCTTTCCATTTCAGCGCTTCTTAGATTGTTATCTTTCTAAACGAACGTGTAAAATAAACCATTCATGGCTCATCCTATTTTTGATCCAACCTTGTTATTTTTATGTGAAATCGCCTCAATTAGTGTTATGCAGATCTTTCGAAATAAGGAACTGCATAATGAACTAACATTCACGAATTAACTTTATATCTCTTTATATTTATAGCAGTATTTAACAGAGAATCAATAATGTATCGTTTGCCGGCAGCGAAAAGCGTTCTAAATGCGGACATTACAAAATTTATACTATTAACAGGTAATTTTGTAATCTTATTCATACAGACGTCATCGACGTAATAAAAAACAAAATTTTTTCATGATTTGACTGCACAGCCCTATCCGTGCCAACAACACACCAAGTTCCACACCACCGACTGAAACAGAGTCCATCTAAAACTTATTACTTCTATTCTGTTTCTGTAAGAAGTTTAGAATTACGAATCTTCAATTGCGCGGATTGGGATAGTAATTCTTTAAGTCAGATTGTCCAGCTTGATATAAACATTAATCCCATTCTACCTAACCAGTCGTACAACATAGTAAGACTACCATTAGTCACACGTAATGACGCGTTTCTACCTTCCACGATCACCATCAGAGTACGACGGCAAACTGACTGGCGATTAGCAAACGGCATTGCATTTATAATTTATAGAAAATCATATATGCAGCTCATATCTTGCTCGGGGTTGAACACTGATATGTGAAGCCGCATCAAAGGAGCTACTGAAGAAAATTGGATTTTTCGTAGGGACTTGCCGGCCTTCTCAGTCTATCGCGGCTTTAAAATGCATTTGAATAGTCATAATCTCTTTTCTGAATCTGATATTGCATCTACAACGTAGGTCCATACGTTTTCAAAATTCAGCCACTATGAAACTTCATCAACAATAAAAGCATTTAGGACATTTATAAAATTGTACAAACATTGATTGCGCGAGCGATTATAACACTTTATTAAATAAAGATTGCTATCAATACATAAACATAAGTCACATTATATACAAAAGTTTGCAAGAATTAACGACGCATTGATTATGCAACAGGGGAATCTCATCCAGTAAAACGATTTCGTTCTTATTGGGATCTATTCACCTAATGTACTGACTTCCAAAATGGACGAACCCGGCCTACTGGGTAAGTTGCCTTCGTATGTGGCTAGCTCCCTTTTGTAATTGCATTTAGTAATTACTTTGAATGCTACGTCTGGAGAACATTCGTGCGATGTTTCGATGATGTGTTGCGCTATAGCAGACGTGTATTCACCATTTGATTTAAAACAGGCGTTCAAGTTGCAATGTTCTCTCATTCGAGTAATTAACCGTCTGGTCGATCGGCCTACGTAAGTTGATCGACAACTTGCGCATGTATATTGGTAACTAATATTAGATATCGACATTAACGGCTGTTTCTCTTTGATTGCTGGTAAAGGCAAGTGTGTTACCCTAAATAACATTCGTAGTTTGGCTGCATTAAATGTGCGTGTTAATGCTGCTTCAACTTTCCTTTGTGTCATTCGGGAAACTGCATTTCCCTTAAATGGGATGTTTAGGTAGACTGTTTTCTTTTCTGGCCCATAATACGTCTGTTTCTGGTTAACTCCCCTTTTAATAATTGATTCAACTAATTGTCCAGGATAGCCACTAGACTTTAAATATTTAAATTGATTTATTTTATTCGCTGCCTTTCGAATCTTGACAAACCAACCTGTCATTACATGAAACGTAGCCACAAAATGTAAATAATTTCTGCTGAAACGGCACAAAACTGCTGTAATGCAGATACTGAGCAGACAAGGTTAATTTTTGGAAAATTTTTCTATTCAATTTACCATTAGATTCTTTATTTGATAGTACAACGAAGAAAGGCAGACAATCATCTTTCTCGTGCTCTGACGTGAAATTCATATTCTCATGTAATTTGTTGATACTTTGAAGCAATGTTCGTGATTTCGACCAGTTCTCAAGGACAAGGATAATATCATCCAGTTACCGTATATATTGAGCACATTTACAGGTGTCATTCCTTAATGATGTGTTTTCTAGATGCCCTTGAATAATCTCAGCTAACTGTAATATATATATATTTATATTTATATATAAATATATATATATATATATATATATATTATACATACGGAAATGCGATTTATTAACGGAATCTAACAGCATTTATCGCGTAAATTAATTAACGAATTCCTGGCACTGTCAAGGAAATCAGATATTTTAGATCATATATTTGAATTGGAAAATAAAGCAAATTTAACTTTTTTCCAAATTCACACCAATAAAACTCAATAAATTATTATCCCTACACAAAACCATTTATATTGTACTACAAGCCTCTGGGCTTCATATTCAGTTATTTCACTAACATGGTAATTTATTCAATTCGCTACGAATCACAGAAACCACGAATATTTGTCTTTTATTGGAGCAAGCTCGCACACCTATTGGATCTGCGTCAACAAACCTTCGAACGGACTGGCAAAAACTGAGGCAAATTCAGTTGAACAAACGGCATCACAATCATCATTAAAAGTGAATGAAATTGCACAACAGTATGGGCCAAATGAGATAACAGTTTTTATTGAGGTTATTATAGAAACAATTGGAACGCCACAACAAGGATAAAGTTAAATTTGATTTACACTCTTCTCCAAAGGATAAATTCAAGGTTTTAGAAATAAGTTAATGTCGAATAATTTTATACGTCTAAAACCGGATAAAATCGGTGCTACAGTTCCTATGGGTGTAACTGATTATTATAATAAAATATTAAAACAGTTAGGCAATGATTATGTGTACCATAAACTACCAAGAGACACCACTAGTAGGTTGCAAGTGCAAGCAAAATTATTAACAAAAAGTATGATTGCTAGTAAGGAATTGGATTCCACACATGTTAGAAAATTCATATAAAGAGATACGGTTAAACCCGGTGTAATGTCTTGTTAATTTACGCAAACCTTTTAACCCGTTTAGAATTATTATCAACGCCAAGCATTCCACAACAAGCACATATTCTAACTTTCCATGATATTGAATAAGAAAACATTCCTATTTCTTAGACCATACATTGTTAAGCTCGTATCAAGTGCGACAGGATGGTTTAGCGGTTAGAACATCAGATTCCAAAGCAAATGTGCCCAGGTTCGAGCCCAGTCCGCGGCAAATTCTGGCCAGTACTTGATGAGTCCTCAATAAGAACGAAACCCGTCTACTAGATGAATTGCCTTTTCTACACTATACAATTCTTAGTTTGTACTGATATATGTAAGTAATTAATGGGTCAGGTGCTTATATCAAGTTCGTAACCTTGATTACAATACACTCGTATCAGTTAGTATAAATTGTTAAAAAATGTGTATTAGATGAAAAGAATAGCTTATTAAACTTACATGTTGTACTTACGTACACGAATATACCGGTACGTGAAGCCCTGGATGGTTATTCGTCGTTTCCTAATTGAATACTCCTAAATATTAGAAGGAAATAAAACGACGATTGAACACGTCATAGAGATGATGCGTTTATGTATGTCCTATACTTATTTTACATTTAGGAAACATTTTTTGAACAATTTAGAGGTGTCCTAGTGGGATGGCATTTGATCGTTCAAATCACCACATTTTTGTGTCTTATTTGGAAAAAAGTCTTTAAGATAAGACACGTCTGAAGCCTAAACTTTATCTAATGTTATTAGATTGCCTATTAGTGATCTGGAACCATAGTGAGGATAACATGATAATTGGTTCAAATTAACGAGTTAAAAGAGCGAAATTCAATTTATTATTGAAAGAGAATCATCAGGTGAATTACCGTTTTTGTATGTCAATTTAACTATAAATGGTTATAAATTACCAAGGAATATATTTAGGGAAGTTACTTACTCGCAAATCCTTCTACATTTCATACCAAATCAACCGTATCGCATGAATTAATTAGAGGCCCTGGTTTGAAAAAACATAAAACAGAAATAATCTAGCAAAACTACTGTCAGACACACATTCTGATGCATTTCCATTTCCAATGATCACCAACAGAGTACGACGGCAAACTGATTATCGCGGAGCAAACTGCAATGCATACATAAGAAAAGCAAAATTAGATTTGCGGCTCTCACCACTAGTTTTCTTGCATGAATTGCAGGTGACTGGAAATTTCGGCTGCACCATTTCTATGCAGCCACCAGCATTAATTTTCTGCAAGCTTTCGCCACATGTATATGAGTTATATAATTAAACAACAACTGATTGCGCGGGTGGTGAAAATAATACTTCAAATAATGCTTGCGAGCATGAAGTAAACACCGTTCCCATCGTATGTTACCAGTCGTCGAAAACATAGAAAAATTACGGTCGGTCACACGTATTCTTTAAATCAAGTTTGCGAGCTTGATGTAAACACCAATCCCATTGTATTTAACCAATCGTCGAACAACATAACAAAACTACCGCCAGCCACACGTATTGACGCGTTTCAACCTTCCATGTTCACCATCAGAGTACGACGGCAAACGGATTAGCGGAGGTCAAACCGCAACGCATATACATCGAAAGCAAAAATATTCATGCAGCTCTCATCGCTCTACCTCTCAAGTAAATTGTACTTGTCTAGAAAAGTCGTCTGCAAAATTTTTTTTTACTCACAAACATTAACTCTCTCCAGCTTTCTCCATCGAGTTTGCGAACTTGTAGCAAGAACCAATCCCACTCTATTTAGCCTTTCTCATGTACCTAATCAGTTGAAAATCGCGAACGTATATAAAGGAAAGATTGTATTATTTTGATGAGTATTCCCTAAACAAACACACTATTATCTGCAATAACCATACAATTTATTATAATTTTACCCTAAAGATATTTTGTAATATATATTGATAAAATTAAGACTTAAAATCAATATATATATATATATATATATATATATATATATGTTGTGTGTGTGTGTGCCTGTATGAATATAGTCATTACAAACTGGGCATTGCGTACGGTAGCCAATGCATTTCATAAACTAGATCGTTTTAGTATTTATTGGACTCCCACCAAGTGCAATCCAGAATTGCCACGAAGGGTGCTTTAACCGAGGCACATTTGCTTTGGTGTTTTTTGAAATTCACGCACTGCGCCACCCAAGCTTTGGTCTTCATGAAATTTTTATCTTTACGAAATGTCATGATTAGTAACCGGATTTTTCGTCGGATGGAGCATTTTTGTCGCCGTATTTGATCAAAATTTCCGACCAGGTACTCCCGATCGGTCATTGTAGAAAATATACCATGCCGCTTGTCAAGTTGTTGTGGAATTTTAGCAATGCCGCAGAATTTTATTACATGTGTGTTTTAAATATAAACTTGGAATTGCATAAAGTAGCAAATGCAGTTCATCATGTTGGACACTGATCAATTAATTTGCATAACTTATGCGGGTTGCATTTAATTGAGAGTCTTTTAATTTTGTGCGTGTTCTGTTGCTTGCATGTATGCTTAACGTGATAAGCTGCGATTTAAATGAGGCATTGACGTTTAATACTGAAAACCAAAATTTATCAACCATGTCTGTTTAGTCTTCATTTCGCACTTAATTGCAGAAGCCATAAACGATGTGGTCGTGACTCAAGGCGGGTATTTCTTGATTTCGAGCAATGCAAACAATTCCCGAAACCACAAAAGCTGTGCATTTAATGCAATTCTGTAATTATGTACCAATTAATGCTGTTTATTCAAGTGGACAATGTTCCCTGTCGCATTGACTTAAAGGTCAAACTGGCAATCAAATATCTGTCATTTTCGAGCAGACACTATGCTAACATTGGATGTGATACTAAATTAAATTTTAATAGAAGCATTACATTAATTACATGCAAAGATAATTCATGAAGCTTTTCTACTGCACAGTCTCTTTCTTATTGCAAACTCGTCAATACTTCACAGAATTTCGGCAACTAAGGCTTCAATCGGGACAAATTTGTTTTGAGGACTTGCATTCGAATATATATATATATATATATATATATATATATATATATATATATATATATATATTTCCAAAGCCACCAGTGTCTTCAACGCTCTTCCCACGGACATAAATCTCCTACCTTAGCACGAATTTGAAAAGGCGGCCCACAAGTACTTCTTTAACAAATTTCGTTGTGAAACGACCGATTGGAAGCGAAATTGGTTCCTTCTTAATTCATAACATTTCTCTCACCCCCGGCTATTCTCTTTGCTGATTTCGGAGGGCGAAATCCCTCTCGCTGTCATCTAACTTCCACTTTCCCCCGCTGATTTTAAATCCCTCACTCTTGATTCCATGATACCACTTCTAATCTCATTTTTCATTCTATCATATCCATATAGTGGATACTTTACCACGTTTTGCTCATCCAATCCTTTTCCTTTCTGTTTCAGCGGAAGACCGGAAACTCGAAAACCCTGCTGGTCCACCCAACGGTTTGCATCGGACATTGACCCCCCCCCTCGTCTTCGATCAATCATAACTTCGTTCAACGGGCGCCAGTGATCCCTGCACGTTACACTTGCTTCAATCTAGTTGACTCCATCCTGGTCAATACTACTCTTCAGAAATTCAATATCCACGACAAAGGTCTCCGTCGGTCGCCATCCTTTTCGATCTCACGCTCAAACTCATCTGTCCGGACCTAGCCTACCCCGCATTGATACTCGGACACTTCATGGACTGAAATCCAATTGATCTTGTCCAGTCAAATGGAATTTCGTTTTTATTTTTCACCAGATTGAACTATCATGAAGCTGATGAAAAAATTTCTCTTCCCCAACTCCTCTCCCATCCCCCCCTGCTATTAAATACTTTGCTAGTCACAATTTCATTCACCTCCACATATCCTACCTTTGATTTGTTATTTCAATGGTCGGGCCTGTTGGTCTTTGATGCCAAATAAATGTATTATTATTATTATTATTGTATTATTATTATTATTATTATTATTATTATTGTGTATTTATTAATATTATTATTATTTTATTATTATTATTATTATTATTATTATTATTATTAGTATTGTTTTTTTTGTTATAATCAATGAAACAAGATCGATTGTGTCCTTATTTAACATAGCATCTGTAGTATTCAGACTGCCGCTGGCGGGAATTTGGAATATGGTGCATTGGCTATAGTCCTGAAACTCTACCACCATACCAACGCAGCCGCGCAGTGCATGCAGTTTTCCCCAATTTAGGCATTTTTCAGTTTTTACTTAACGTGAACACCATTTTGTTTCATTTTCACCTAAATTATCAATTAACTATACATATTGTGTCATTATACGTCGTACACCTTACGATGGTTCGAAATAACATTCAATAAAGTGTAACACAAGTATTTTATTATATGAATATGTGATATCAGTGTAAAATAAACATAAATCATTTAAGAAATTTACTTTTTACACCGGATTCGTCTTTATCGGCTTCTTCTCGTTTGCATTCTGAAATCCTGTGGCCGCAGATTTAACTGTGACTCTCTTCGGTCAGAATCATTTAAGCTACCTCGAGCACAAAAACAGACGCGAATGGAATGCAATTCTGACTCTAGCTTTTGATTGGATCCTCGTCGATATCGCTTTCGAATTATAATTTAAACCTGCTTTCTGCGGAAAGTCATTATAAAGCATCTGTCTTGTCACCAAGCACAGTGATAATAAATTCAAGAAGTACAGTATGATTTGATTAAATATTTTATTGGTCTAAACTGAAGTTACATTATGTCCACAATTGGTATTATTTATTACCAGCAAGAACTGGATGGCTGTGAAACGGACTATAGTGTTTTTGCTTCGGATTTAATTAACTCATGCGGACGTAAATTTAAGGCTGAATGAATATAGAGAAATTTTCTAAAATCCTACTGATTATTTATAAGTATATTAAGTTATATGTGCTAGGATATATTTTACTAACATACTTATACAAATTGCCTATATATATATATATATATATATATATATATATATATATTTTATATATGTGTGTATGTTTGTGTTTTAATTTCTCCGTAAACAGTTTTTATATCTTAATATCTCAAGCTGTTCTCTTGCGCTTACCATCATATTTGGTTTCATGATTTGGACCACTGCCTTAAAAGGTATTTATGCCAGATTAAAAACATAAATTAATGCACTTATCCATGAGAAAAGTAATAGTAGTAAGGAAAAAAATCAATAATCTCTGACACGAAAATTTATGAAGAATAATAATTTTTGAAGCACATGATCATGTTCAAATAGAGGCAACTTAGAATTTTGCACAACAAAATATATGCCAAAGGGCAATATAGCTTTTTTTTAGCTTTTCACTTTATCGCTTTGTAGACATGAAACTAAAACACTCACGTCACTCTGCCAAACTAAAACACGAAATCTACGATTTAGACGATTCTGCATGAAATCAGCATTAAACTCGCCACTGAACTCGACTCGATGACAAATCGCGCAAGGTTTCCACCCAAGATCTACGGTGCGCCTGTTGACTCTACTCTGTGAGACGAACTGTGCCTACACTATACAATTTATTTTGGTTGAATTTGGCTGTTAGTACCCTGTAACAATCTGACAGCCAATTTTCTTGCGCCAGGTTGGTGCCGACTGAGAGAATAACGACACACTTGATGACAAAATCCGTTTATGGATATCAGCTGTAGTAAGTCATTGTTTGCAAAGTTTATGAGCTGTATCTCAAACAGAGGTAGATGAATGTCCGTAAACGCATAAGGTCTTCGCCACAAAATGATCCAGTTTCACTAGTGAAAGAGAAAACTGAAATTACAGATGCGTCGTAAACACGATAATTATGATTTTTTTCATAATTTATAAATATTTGGTGAAAGCTTCTATCCATTTTGTGATTCTTAAGCTTATCTCGACATTTAAATTGCCTGAATTGTTGATATAGACACCGAAAGATGTGAACATGTTAAAAACGTCCAGATTTTCACCTTAAAACCTCTGTACCAAAGTTTCTGCTGTGCGCAAATGTATTAGAATTTAACGTTTAGAGGGTGCAAGTTTTACATCAAAAGACTATATTAAGACTATTGGCCTGGGTAGAATCTCGGTTTTAGAATAATATTACAATATTATCTTCATAGTCATGGTATATTAATCTTCCGAACTGAAAAACAACGTATTCTGCACTCTGGAATATAAATCAATATAGTACATAATTACACATATTATAAAATTAAACAAAAATGTAAAATGTGGACATAACTGACAGGCACCAAAGCTGGTAGTAAAGTTATGTGCTAATTAATTTCAGCCTCTAACGAGACTAAAATTGTACGCACCGAGACCAGGGTGTATGAGTATGTTGGAGTAACAGGTGTTCATTAGTAGAAATTCTCAAATTAAAAAAAAATAGCCTATCAAGAAATCCGTTTTCTTGGTAAGAGGAACAAGCTCAGTGTTTTTAAAACCATTTTGTTGGTATTCTTCATGGGTTCTGTATCTTTTATGTATAGTGAAATGGCATTGAAGTCGTATTGTCGAAGATTTTTTGTAAAGTCAACTCAATTACTGCTTGAATAGACATTCGTACAGGAGAATGCACAATTATTGACAAAATATATAGTGGATATAGTGCGTAGTACAGGCTTTTGCTAATGACTCGCCAGTAATCGCGGTACGCATGTGTACACGAGATTCTATATTAGCTTCATGCTGACATTAGTATACTAGGTGTGCAATACCTAATACACATTTGTATGCAGACTGTTTGTATAATCGTTACAAATTTAATGTGTACAACGTTATTCTGACAAAATGTAAAATAGAACGTCGCAATCCATTGAGTTAAATGCTGACAAAGCCTGTAGAAATGATTATGATGTAACGACCATACAAATGTCGCTGTTCAAGTATAAATCTTAAGGTAAATACATTATTTATACCACTTCTTCGTGATCGAATCCGGCTTATTCTACTGTAGAGGCCCTTTGGTCACTACCATAAGAGAGTCTCTGGGATGCCAGGCCCGGAAAATCTATATATGCGGTATGATCAACTAATTTGGAATACTTAAAATCCTCTGAACTATCTTTTAAGCCAAATTCCTTAAGTCCACTTGCTAACTGCTCTGTATCCTCAAAATTTAATAAACCAGCCATAATATTATTAAATTACATGAAATTTATATATTATATTAATTAAGCTTACCAGGATACGCTGATATTCACGGTTTACAGAACAAGACGATTGATATCTGAAGCAAATTTGTTGTTCTTTTCGCTGGTAATTAAAAAGAACAATCTATAAGAATATAGCAATAATTTATTAGTAAAGATATCGTAGATGGAACCTCGAGCTTCAAGTAAACACCAATCCCATTGTTATTAACCAGTCGTCGAACAACATAACAAAACTACCGCCAGCCGCAACGAACTGACGTGTTTCGACCTTCCATGACCATCATCATAGTTCGACGGCAAACTGACTATCGAGGATCAACCCGCATTGAATATATATATGGAAATCAAATTTAGATATGCGGCTCTCACCTCTAGCAGTCTTGCATACATTGAACTTGACTGGAAATGTCGGCTGCACAATTTCTATTCAGTCACGCACATTAAATGTTTGCAACCTTCTCCACATATACATATTTAGGCAATAAAATTTAGTAATAGTTGATTGCGCGGGTGGTGGTATTTGTTAAAGTCTGCGTGATCAATAGGTAAAATCTCATGTGCATATATTCATTTTAATATTAATAAGGACTCTTCAGTAGATGCCTACACTATTCCCCGAGCTTGCTATATATTTCTCAAGTTGTTTCTGACATTCGGACGATAAATTTACCTATTTTATGTGTGATAAAGCAGTAGTAGAATCAATTTAATTTAAATTATTTAACCACAAAATCTTATAAGCCATCTCGATAAGTATAATATGTAACAAACATGTAAGGCGTATCAATTAGAGAGAGAGAGAGCACATTTTACACAAGTTTAGAATAGTAATCAATATGAACCCTAGCTACTCCTCTGAAGCCTAATATTGTGGCTTCGATCTACAACATTCATCTTATTTTTGCGGTAATTATAAAAACATTCACCGAATTGTATAGTAGTTTACAAAAATGTTTGCGGAAAACTAAAATATATTCATTTATGTAGAAGTAATGGCATGAATAATAACATTTCGATTTGCCATGTTTAGCTGCCAAGATTAGATAATGCACACTTAATAGAGTAGATCCCTCCAGCATAGCGTGTCACCCATCTCTAAGTGCGTGAAGTCCTCTTTCTAATGACACTTGAGGTAAGCTAATTAGTGTACAAATGAAGGCGTTTGCACTCAATCAATTTCCATTTCTATCAGAAAAGTGAATGATGTACACAGTATTGTGGTAATACCAGTTCTCCTAGATAAAAGCACCAATGTGAGCATACAACCCACTTTCCGTTGATGCCCACAGGATACACAACACATTGTCCAGATTATTGATATTGATGACGTATTGAGACGTATATATATATATATATATATATATATATATATATATATATATATATATATATATATATATGCAACGGTGAATGATTAAATACTTGCATCAAATATTAAATAATATCATCAATTACTTTCTCTGCGAATGCTTTACGTGGTAACACGTTAGTTTGAATTTGATGAGGAGGAAATGCCAAATTCAGCATAAGCATCCTGCCGCATTGCAACCTGTATAAAATAAGCTTGATTCTTACTTCTTGTGACGCGTTCATGAGCACACATCCAAAGGCTAACGGTGCATACACAGGTGCGAACCGAGTTACTTAGACCAAACGAATTTCCGCGTGCCGTCAACTCGAAAGTGGACAATTGAAGACTTTAATCACATTGCTGCAAGCGACTCTGGGCCTGACACAGATTAACACGAACTTGTACATTAAATTCTCTAGAATGATCGTGTTCTTCTTGTTACGTAAAAGGGACAACAGGCCTAAGAAGGTAAATATTCACCTGCTTCAATAACAATTTGGCAATAAAAGAGTGTTCAGTTAATGTCTCTAAAGTAATTCAATGAACAATGCACTTATTTTGTGTCAATAATGTATTCTCAGTTAGTGGAAATTATCCTTATCTGTATAATAATATGATATTTCACGTTGAATAGACTGAAACCTACTTCCGGACCTATTTCAAATGAAGGGCATTTTTTGCAGACCTGCGTTTAGATAGAACACCTCATTTTAAAAACCTTGCTGGAGCGAGATTATTTCATGCAAATAAAAGTTCACATTAGGCATAAAATCCCAACGTAATAATTCCCATCTGATTTCGTGTGCGCGAGATCTCTCTCTCTCTCTTTCCCACACTCACTCCTACAAACACACACACACACACACAAGCACACTTATGTTTAAATTGGGCAGAATGCGTTGTTTAGAGATGCAAATTTATTACTTCAAGTGTTTTTAAGTGCCGTTGAACGAGATGAGCAAACAATAAGATGGAAATTCGTTACGAACAAACAGTTCGAGAGAACGCGCCCACTGAATCATGTTAGCAGTGAGCTATGCTTTTTAATACTACATTTCCCAGTTGAGAATTACAAAAAAAAGGTAATGATTAATTAAGATAATTGCAAATCGACAGCAGAAACGGTACTGTCTCATAAAGGCGTTATGAAATTAAACTTACTCTTCTTTCTGCATGTCGATTTTTAAACTCATCTTAATCAAATTTAAAAACTTCAGATAAACACCAATCCAATCTTTAATAATCAGTGCCACAAAGCGGAACTGATGGGATTGAAAATTTTATGATAATAATTACTTCAATAAAAGTTGTGATCCTGATATAGACAACTGATTCATTAAGGACATATATTTGTCAGTACAAACTAAGAATCGTTTATTGTATAACAGGCAATTCATCCAGTAGACTGGTTTCGTCCCTGTTGGAACTCATGACGAACTGGCCAGTATTTGCCGCGGACAGAGATCGAACTTGGGCACTTCTGCTTCGGAACCTGGTGCTCTAACCACAGAGCCACCCTGCCGAACACAACACAAAATTTTCATTCATAAACTAACTTTGCGGCAGGGTACTTCAGTGATTAGAGCATCAGATTCCGAAGTAGACGTTCCCAGTTTCAAGCCCTGTCCGCGGAAAATTCTGGACAATACGTAATGAATTCAAAATATGGATAAAAGAGTTCTACTGAATGAATTGCATTTTTCCACACTAAAATTATTACTTACAAATGTATGTGCTTTACTCATCAGATAGAGATATCAAGATCGCAATCTTTATTATATTAAATGCTATCACCGCCTGCGCAACCAATGTTCGTTTAACTATCTACGATAAACAACCAAGTACTCTATTTATCTACCTGGCGAAGATCAAACTTCAATTCATACATACGTTAAAGCTAATGAGATATTTGGCATACAGTTCCAGTAGCCCTCATACATTGTACATAACGAGGAAAAACGGCCGTAAATTTCTTAACATTCTGGTGTATAACATTTTCCCGGCTTTCTGCACACGAAATTAATATATCGAGCATTAATTATGTACGTGTGTGTGTGTGGTGATAACAGTAATTTAAATAAGATTTTCAAATTTTAAATAATCACAAAACTTACATTTTATCTAACCAGTCGGGTACTAGAAAAAAATGGCCGTCAGTCTCATATTAGTCAAATTGCCCAATTTCTATTATACTAACCTTAGAAAGTTTGTGCGTGTAAATACGTGTGAATTAAGGTAGAGTTTCTATTTTTTGCTAATTGTTAGATAGAATGTGAATGGTGTTTATCCATAGCTCGCAACATTGATTTAAAGATTGTTATATAAGTGTTTCTGATAATAAACAACTGGTGAATAAACTTATGTAATACTTAACCTAATACGATCAATTGAATAGGAAATTAATTGCGATTTTTAGTTATTATAGGTCATTTTAATGTTTCATATCTAGACTTCTGCATGATTTATCCCAATTTCAATCTTCTCTAGCAGTTTTCCTATCTGAGTAAAACTTCAATACGTTCAACAGTTCTCGCTAAGCTAAACTTGAGGCTGACTATTTAGACGTAATATGTAATGTACTAAAAAGTACTATACCACCTGATCAATGCCTAATTAATGAGAATATCAGTCGCCATGGCCAAACCGAAGCAAGTATAACAAGTAAAGTTTGTAATCGAAAACATATATTTACATCCGATTGGTTTCATATCATAAATTCACCTTGTCTTACATGAACTGACAAATTTCTAAGCCATTAATTAATACAACCTTGTTTTCTCGTTTCATTCATATAGTTATACAAGGAACTGTTATTCAAATTCAGTTAAATTACCTGATGTTCATGCGCGACTGGGGTTTTATCTCTAGTTCATGTTGACCGTTTCAAACTCACCAAATCTTAAATAGGTCCATTTGTGCTTAGATACGTCGAGCTAAAAGAAATTTTGTCTGTTTGTTAGTAAAGGGCAAGTAAAAATATATAAGCATTTTTCACTTATTAGAATTATGCCGTATTTGTCAAAATTAGAATAATTAAATAGATTTCAGGCCACAGTGTTGGGCTTTCACTAATATATCCAACAGCAGGCATGGTTAATGCACTATCATGACAGATTTGAATAATTTGAACAGTGCAACTCATCCAGTAGAACGGTTTCGTCCTTATGGGGATCTCATCACGTACTATCCAGAATTTGCCGCGAGAAGAGCTTCGGAATCTTTCGCTTTAGCCATTGGGCCATCCTGTCTAATATAACTTACGGCAGGTATGGTTAATACATAATTATGACAGCACTCAAAATAAAAAAGAATTATGGGAATTCGTTATTTAATAGTGAATCACAATCAGATATAATAACTAGACCAATTAAAAAAGTGTGATTATTTGTATGTATCTTTAAACAAATATCTTTTTGATAGGCAATGCTACCTTTGGAAATTGCGTACTAAAATATACATGGTACCATTTCCAAGTGTGAAACAGACGTGCGTAATATCTGAGAAGATAGCAAATTAATACACAATAGAAAGATGATATTGGGCATAAAATGCTCTCGATATTATTTACACGAATAAGGCATAAATTTGAAAATTAATTGATTGTGCGGACGGTGGTACCAATTCTTTAAATCAAGTTTGCGAGCTTGGACTAAATACCAATACCGTTTATGTAGTTTTGCTATGTTGTTTGATGACTGGTTAAATACAATGGGATTGGTGTTTACCTCAAGCTCACAAACTTGATTTAAAGAATGGAATAAAATTAATGGGTACCAAAAATTATTTAGCAATTATCGAATAAAATATAAATCAAGATAGCACATTTAATCGTAAAATTAATAAAAAACGAAGACGTTACCAAAGTCATATATTACATCATTCTTATAAAATAAGATAAACCTTTTGCTCCAGCTAGTTTTACGTTACAATTTGTGTAGTCATCAATTTCTACTATGAGGTAGTGCTGCATACCACCACTGAGTCTTTCATAATGTCCTTTCTCGATTCAATTTCATTACATTCACTAATAAATCTCGTCGTTTCTTTACAACAAAGTACCTACAAATCAATAAAGTCAGTGTGAAATTTAATTTGAGCCAATTCATCTATGCATATGACAGAATAATCTCATAATAGCTACTAAAATTTCACTAAGTAAACGTAAATTGGTTGCGCGGGCGATGATACCAATTATTTAAATCAAGTCAGTGGCATTGATATAAGCACCAGTCACATTATATTCATACACTGACGTTTCACTAGGCAGGTGCGAATTGTACATCGATTTGTACGTCTTTATCCGGTAAATTGATTATTTAAATATGATTGCATAAACCTGTGCATCCCTTTGAATGACGCTACACTAATTTAAGGTTAATTTACACTTCAAACGCGTCAGACAAATTATTTTATTTTTATAGTGTGAAATTACGTAATTAAACGAGACACAAGTGGTTTATGAAGGGGTCAAATTGACAGAAATCCACGAGTTGTAAGATAATGCCAGGTTAAGTAAACACAAAAGTTAGTAAAATAAAAATCGAAATTAAGGTATGAAGTTAAAATAAATGAAAGCAAGACAGGAAAATGTTAAAAATCACCTAAATAAAGAATGAGTACTGTAGGAAAAGGGATTAATGGAGATAAAAGTCCATTAATAATTTATCAACTCACTAAGGCTTCTAAGATAACAGATAGAATATTATAACAAGAAACAAAAGATGAAATTTTGAAGGACGTTGCATGAAATTATTGAAAGAAAAATGATAAATTTATAAAGCCACATATAAGCTAAACTTTACTCAATATTCTTAATCTTCTGCTGGAGTTTTTCTCCGATTCGTACAATCATCACCTTCTTCCAATTAATTTTTTTTTTTAATGAAACCAAGCTATTTTTCCACTGCTTTTACATTCATATCATAATCTCTTGAGTTAATGTCAGAAGCTTAATTCTGTTGAAGCAGTATATCGTTATGCGTCTACAGTCATCCCGGATAATTGTGCTTGCATTCTCATCCGATTTAGGTGTAAGATCAGATTTAGTAACATGACCATAACTACGTTCAGTCCTTTGTCGTCTCTGGCTTCGTTAAGTGAGCCCAAGGCTTCATATACGCAAGAATGCAATCATTGCCTGGGCTTATTTATTTGAGGATTCATTTTTCTACCTACCTTTAAGTGGTTTAATGCCCAGGGTAAAATAACGCATCAAAACGGTTCGTATTTTATTTTAATAAGATTAATTTTATTTTTTGCTTATACGATTTTTAAAAAATAATGCTTGCATGGATCAAACGATATTTTTTCGCGCGTTTGTGCGGGTTTTGTACGTGTGTCAGTGTTTATACAACGTTTTGACGTGTTATAGTGCAAAATAAAATCTAGTTTTATTATTACAACGTCATTTTAATTTCCTATATAATGTAGCACATATTTCAGCCACAAATAAATCTGATCACTTTAATTGACTATTTTAAATGGTATTATAAATGGAGAGATTTGGAATAGTATTGATTATCAGCCATGCCTAGAACCGTAAAGAGAAATTAGCTGGTTCTGTCGGGATGGCAAAGATTGTCGTATGCATTCAGGGTGCGATAATTGCTCGATATAGATAGCTTAAATGGGAAAGGTGAATTCTTGAGTTCCGTTGTATATTCCCGTCGGCAAACAATCATAATTACATAATAGCGCTGACAATATTAATCACCTATTGCTTTGAAGGTTAATTTTCAAATATATTAAACAATTTAAATAGCGTTAAAACTGCAAAATAAAAATTTACAATTGTGCATAAAAATTGTGAAACCGACACTTTTTGTGACAGAATTTTCGCAAGATTAATTGGGACGGGGTCCGTCAACCATTTTCGAAACTGCTGCTTATGAGTACTTAAGTTAAGGTAACGAGCTAGATTTAACCACCGATCCGATTTTATATACATTTGTTTGTATAAACTATGCATTTTATAAGGTAGTAGAGGCAATTCATTCAGTGGAGTGGTTACGCCCTTGATGGGAGCTCTTTAATTTCTCTCCAGAATTTTGTAACGGATGGGGCTGGAATCTAGGCATATTTGCTTCTGCATTTGTTGCTCTATCCGCTGCACCAAATTGTCACAAATTAAACACACTTGTTATTCGCTTACTAACACATATTTCGGTGTGTTTTCCGTCAGTTGGAACCTATGGGACATCTCGTTTGACTAAAGTTCCAAATAGTTATCCCTATTCGTCACAATAAAACGGGAGGTATGTTACATGAGAAAGTGGTATTCAATTGAACACGTATACAATTAAATGATCATTAATTGCGCGGGTGGTGATAAGACTCATTTGAATCATGAATGCGAGCTTTTGATTTTCGAGGTGACAAATATTTAAATGAAGGTTGCGAACTCATCATCATACACAGCCATACAAATGCCAAAAGTAACTAATGTTTCACAGCCATATAACCATAAGAAGCGAAAATTGTAACTCATATTGTTAATGGGTATGTGTGGACTGTATAAAAGAACATTAGATCGCCCATTCCTAGTGAGGATGGTTTGTATTCGCAGTTTTCCTTCTCCTAGATAGTATGCCAACCAAGGCTGATAAGCACTGTCTTCAATTCAACACCACCTCCTCAGGTAACGTGGTGTCTGTTACATAATAATAAATTGTAGGTGGGTAGTTGGAACCTTAGCTCTAAATAGAGGTCGCAGAGGCTTCACAAAGAACATTAATTAGTATTTAACTGAAATTTATGTGCAGTGCGTGGCACTTTGGCGCTGTGGATCGATTCATAGGCAGTAAAAACGTGTCCAAGTTCGAGTCCTTTCCACGAAAAATTTAAAAAAATACTCTAAGTGTTTCTATTAAAGCGAAAACCCGTATACCGGATAAGTTGCGTTTGCAAACTTATATAATTGTTTGGCAATTCCTATAAATGTAAATATTTAACGTGATTTTTGTTTATATCCACATCCCATAACTATTTCAAACAATTGGCCTCGCCCTCCTGTACAATTGATGTTTGTTTATTATATATAATTTCGAAAAAAATAACTATTGTCATTAGATGTACAATTCTATACCTTATTTGAAGGGAAATGCTCAATATTCACAAGAAACAAACGATTGTTTCGGATAAGAATTCACCCGTTTTTTAACTTTTCCTCACAGTGTTATTCCTTTCATCAAGGCTGTGAAACTTGTATGAACTACAGTCCCATTATGTAAATACATTTGGCAGCAAGTTTTGCATAATGAGGAAACAACAATTCATCCAATAAACCGATTCTGTCCTTATTGGGAAATTATTAAGGGCTGCCCAGTATTTTACGCGAAGAGGGCTCGAATTATAAGTTTAAACTGAACTACGTATTCACATAATGGAAGAGATGTTCATCTCAGAGTCGCAACCTCGATTAAGATAATTATAATCAACACTCGCACAACCAATGCACGAATAATTGTCTAAATGGTCATTTCAATACCACTTCACCATGTAGTGTGGTGTCTGTTAAATAAATCAGATTGTGCATGGTTAGTTGGAACTTTGGGTTTAAATGGATGTCATATGAAATCCACCTAAACGAATAAATATTTACCGAGTTACATTAGATGGTATATAACTGAAAATTGTGTGTATTGTGCGGCAGAGAGCCAGTTTCGTGCCCTGTCCGCGGCAAATTTTGACCAGTACGTGATGAGTTCCCACTAAGACCGAAACCGGCCTACTGGAGAAAATTCCTTTTCTACACTATACAATTCTTAGTTTTATTGACAAATCTATGTACATAGTAGGACAGGTGTTCATATCAGGATCGCTACCTTGATTAAGATAATTGTTATCACTACCCGCGCAACCAGTGTTCGTTTAAATATATAAATCTCAGCGTTATGTTCTACTTATAACAAACTTGAACATTAAAATAGATGAGGAAGAAAAAGCAACTAGTTACTTTTTATTTTATTGCAACAATTGTCGTTCTTGTTCGAAAAATTTGGTCGGTTGACATTTATTAAATATTTTTTTGCAAATAATATTATTCAACAGCATACACGTTTATATAGACTAGCATATACGATAGATTTATACAAATATATATATATATATATATATATATATAGTCTACGTTTCGATATCATAATTTTGGTAACATAACAAATATAGTGGACAGGGTGTTTAATGTTAATTTGCATCAACCAACCTGATGAAGCCAATAAGGAGTTGATTTCAAATGACCGCAAAAGTTTGTTTTCGGGTACCTTCCCAAGGGAGTGTGTGCATAAAAATAAACACACACGTGCACACACATGCACACACTGTTTAAAACTACGAGGTTGATTATGCAAGTAAGAATCTATGCATGCGCATTTGCGTTAGATGTTAGGAAATGAAGAAAGAGTACGTGAATAAATTGATAATTGAAATTCAAACTAGTTTGCCAACTGCTGACCCAATGACAAACTGGTTCAAATAGGTCGAAAAGGATATGCCGAAGTCAGCATGAGTAAAGAGCATAATCTCACTGGCTTCATGGCGACTTATAAATGGGAGCCGTCACTACACCAAAACTATTGAAATATTTGGTCAAAAAAGAAAGTTAATTGGGCCAAAACGATTTCATAAAGGCATGATCATGCGTGCCGTAATGATGTCAAATTTATTGTGTCTTCAAAAAACCGATTTCAAAACCAAATCTATATACCTATATTATGTATTAAACCGGTAAATGTAAAATTGAGAATAACAAAAAAATCAATGAACCCGGTACTCCAGCAAAATCCTATAATCTGACTTCCAATACCAGTTAATAACTGCTTTTTGCAGAAAACTAATATGGATGCAAGTATGTATTAGGTGTTGCGAACCTAGTAAAAAATTATTTTAGTTTTGACCAGAAGGATAAACCAAAGACAGCCTTAACGGAAAGTATAATTTCATGCACATTCGTTTCGTGCTTACCGGCGACTCATCAGTAGAAGCCGGTATTACGCCCTTTAACCACTATATATTTGAGTGAGGAATGTACCGTCCCATTATTTCACATTCTTCACCCAAATATATAGTGGTTAAAGAACTTCTTCTCTACTGATGAGGAGAAATACGCCGATAAAGCAAAAAACAATGTGCGTAAGTTGCCGCCTGTTCATGCTGTCTTTGTTTTTTTCAGTCTAGTCACAAATGAACTAATTTGTTACTAGGTTCGCAACACCTAATACATACTTCCAATACCAGACTTGGGCTTGCCAGTATACCAACAATTTTCCTACAAATCATACCGAAATTTATTTAGTTTTAATAACTAGTCTGACTTCTTGGTAGACTCCATGTCTATACTCTAAAAAGCATTAAACAGTCATTTCCTTTTAAGACATCAATAAATTACACTTTCGTAGAAATAAAACGAACCACTTTAATTGAAGAAAACAATTTTTTTGAATACGTGTACTCTTGATCAAACAAACTATAACAGATTTATATATTGTTTTACCTTTGAGAACTGTTATATATATGCAATTGATTAGTAGGTTTTCCTTTTCTGGTACCAAATTAGATCAAATAGGATCAGAAGGATATGCTAAAGTCAGCACGAATGAATTATGCAATCTCATGTACACATGCGTTTCGTGCTTAATGACGACACATCAGTAACAGAAGGTATCGCTCACTATAAAATTTGTCAAGCAATGTGGGATAATTGGATAGTAAAATCTGATATACGAACGTTTATTCAAACATTAATAATATTATTTTCATATAAAGTCTTCGAGAATACGACTTCAAAGCCAAATTATTATATATAATTTAAACTGATTCTATAAAGGATACCAATATTAGGGGTGCTGAGTTAAAAAGTAGTTTTGAAAATGGATTTCATAAAGTTGGTATCGGGTACTGACGCAATAACCCTAGTGTTGGTACCTTTTACAGACTTGGTATATATATTATATATAACCAGTTGCCTTTGAAATCGGTGACTTTTTATGAAGTTAACTTCACTACTGCATGTTTACGCATTCGTATAGGAGATTTTACCATCCTATTATCCCACATACATCACCCAAATATGTAGTGGTTAAAGGGGTAATACCGGCTCCTACTGATGAGCCGCCAATAAGCACGAAACGAATGTGCATGAGATTATACTTTCTATTCATGCTGTCTTTGGTTTATCCTTCTGGTCACAATTGAACTAATTTGTTACTAGGTTCGCAACACCTAATACATACTTGCATATATATTAGCTCTTCGCAACATACAGTATTTAAAATTTAGTATTATCGGAAAGTATAATTTCATGTACACATGCGTTTCGCGTTAATTGGCGACTCATCAATAGGAGGCAGTACAACACCTTATTTGATCAAAAAATGTAAGAGAATTGGAAGGTTTAATAACCCATAAGAATGTTTATTTAAGCATTAATGGAATGACATTCATATAAGTACTTCGAAAATGCGAATTCAAAGCCAACTGTCTATGTGTAATATAAACTGAACATCCAAATTGTACCAACGTCTAATACACAAATGGAATGAGATTTAGATTAACAAAACAAAAGAATCGCATTGAACAATTAATATACGTTATCGTATAAATGAATGAATTAAAGTTCCTTGCGATTAAAATTTAGTTTATATTCAATTCAACAATCATTGATCGCGCGGGTGTTGGTAACTAATCTTTAAATCAAGTCTGCGAGATTGAAGGAAACATCAATCACACTTTATTTCAGCAGTCATAGACCAACATAGCAAAACTACTTTCAGCCACACGTTCTGACGCATTTCGACCTTCCATGATCATCATTAGAGTACGGCTGCAAACTGACTATCGAGGGTCATACCGCAATGTTACAACCACCCGCACAATTAATGATTGTTTACTTGATGAATTGCTTATTTTTGTAATTCTATGCTCTCCTCTATTTACGTCGATTTGGTTCATGGTTTTACGGACATGCCTGAGACTACAGGCTTTACATGGAATTTCATACACCTCTCGTTTGTCTAACTGCTTCATTTTTCTTTCTATTTAAGGCGTCTTGTGTTCAGAGTAAAGGCCTGTCTTAAAACCGGACATAATCTCCTATGTTTAGAGTCCCCTGATAACCTGATCCTACGATCTACCTTTGCTGTATCATATTTTACGTACCTCAAATTATGATTAAAATGCCTTTTTTACATCCAAAATTGTTGCTCTGTTTAAAAAAAAAAAGAGTAACACTTAGCTTTGTATATTTCAAACAATCTGTCTAATTCCAACTCCCTTAAATTTTGTTCGTTTATCTAAGGCTGTTCACTATTAGTGATTTTAATATACCGCTTTCCATTCGATATTGGCGATTTGACTCGAAATTAAGAATTATTTCAAAGTAACTAACCTTCCTAATTATATATCTTTGCATTTTCATAACAGTCTTAATTAATTTAGCATCCAAAAGCGGTAATTCACCTCTTGACTCACTTTCAATAAAAATATTGATCTATGCCTATTTTATTAGTAAGCTATAAGTAATTTACTATTGCATCATCACAATGGTTCCAGATCACTAATTGGTCACGCTAGAGCCGTAGATCCAAATTATGCTTTAGTTTGTGTTATTTAAAAAAAAATAATTTCCAAATAATACGCAAGATTTGTGCCTTTGGAACAGAGTTTTTCACATTGGAGCACCCTACGTATAAAATATGGAAATGACATGCATAGATACAGAGTCTCCATAATTATACCAATTATTACGTTATTTACTTTTAAGACTAACATGTGCTCAATAACGAAATGTCGACAACAAGCCACGGCTTCAAGTACTGGTGCATTTGTGTATATTGATGACACGTCTAAGCTGGTCAACCACTCACCTTCATCTAGGGCACGTTAATTGACATTTAAGAAGCCTATTTCGCATCATTCCGAGTTCGACAGTGTTACGATTTGAGCTAAGGCCGGAGCTTAGAAAAAGTTATCAATCGCCGTGACCTTATGTACCTCCATACAAGATGACGCAGGCAACCTCTGAAGCCACATTGAAAATGATAGAAGCAAGATTTCTCGAAAAGTCGAATTCTATTTCGATTCTGCCAACTGAATGCCGGCTACTCGAATCTATTTTTAACCTGGTACAAGGGTATGTGAGACCTAGATCAAGAAAACAGGCGAATCGTCGGATTAATTAATTTCTATCGGCCATACTAGGCCGTCAGCGCTACAACGCATAACCCGTTGATGAAATCAACGAATTTTAATGTGCTGTTACGTTGGACAAAGCAGCCGCAACGCATTTTAATTAATGAAAGCTTCAGCTGTTATAAGCCACAGTAATGTCGCTTCAAAATGGTCAGATATTATTCATTTCCGACACATCAAGCATTGGCCTCGGTGCAGTGCTGTGAGCTGATGGTAGACAGACACAATACGCAGTTTGCACATTATCGCAAGCAAGAGGCAACTATACAGCGACTGGAAGACAGATGCTGGCAGTCCAGTGGTCATTGCGAAATTTGCGGCACTAAATCATCGGAGACACTGTAGACGTGTGAACAGAACAAGGCATTGTTTAATTGGCGGTGGCGGTGCATTGATAAGCCTCGCTTGCATCGGACAGACGGGGAGATGTCTGTCTGTTTGTCTGTGTGTGTGTTGGCAGACAATCCACAACAATCGTGGTGATGACAATTTTGTGACGAATCCATTCGATAGAATTTATAAAGTGCGTACATCTCCTATGTTGGATGTTGCTGATGGTCTGAAGAAGGATCGAATGTTTCAACTTATGTTGAAACAATTAAAATGCGTTTCCGGATGCTTCCCAAGATGGAAGGCGTATTAGCACGCAAATAAGTGGAAACCGTGCAGTTGTACCAACTGGAATGTTTGCGTGCAGCGGTCGTCCAGCTTTTTCACAAGACGTTAGGTCATCCTGGCGCCAATAGGCTACACAAAAAGTTGCAGAGTAGGCTGTTATAAAATCGCATTGAGATAAACTTTCAAAAATATTTCCAGCAATGCATCAGTCACCAAAATTGTAAGCCACATCGCCAAGAGAATTTCACACATATTGCGATCAATCCTGCGCTGAAGAATCATTTTCTACACATTGACTAAATCGATACACTGGCAGTGGCTCACAGTGACGCAAAGCACATATTCACAAAGATCCTACAGTTTACGTGATGCGCGAAGTTTTTGTCGTTGGCTTACATTAAGGCGGGTTTGCTCATTCAGTGGGTTAAGGAGCCATGGCCGAGTCGCTTTGGTGCGTCTTTGGCAATTGTCATACGTTTCAAGGATCGTAGTTTGAGTCAGCAGTATTTAAATAGCGGTGTAATGGCCTGTTCGGCTCCAGTTGTCGGAATTCCATAAGCAGGCCAAGGTATTGTTGAAAGACGTGGTACTTCGTCAACGACAGGCCTACTGCAGACATCCTGTTCGTACGCGGCCAAAGTGCAAGGTAAGAGTACGTAGTTTGAGTCAGCAGTATCTAAATAGCGGTGTAATGGCCTGTTCGGCTCCAGTTGTCGGAATTCCATAAGCAGG
>JAQBSW010009679.1:5000-27684 GCA_029291075.1 Eudiplozoon nipponicum
TCTTACGTTATATGTAAACAATTTTTACTTCTTCTGTTTTGTTTAAACGACACATTTATTAACAACACCATTCTGAATATAGCACACAAATCAAGATTGCACTCAAAATAATATCTAAAGGTCAAAAAAATGTGATCAAAAATGTGATCTGAAAAATAATTTAGACTGCAGAATAGTTCGTGAATTTGAAACCACAACAACTTTCACGTTTATAGGATGAGTTCGCGCATATTCACATATAGCTTCAGAGATGTTTCAAAAAATGCCTACTAATCCTTTACAGCTTTAAAGATATATGTAAACAATGCCATTTATATATGGCACAGAATGCAAGTTTCTGTTCACGTTAAGCTGTAAAACATATTAAATTTGATTTAAAACGTCAAAGCCTTGATAAATGCAATCTCCTACATTATTTAGACTACGAATCTGTCCTTAAATGCAAAATCCGTTTGAAAGCCGCCACGTTCAGATGCATTAGTTGAGTTAAAAAGATCTCAATTAGAAGTTACAGGATGGTTTCCAGTCATATTTATTGCTCTTATTTTGATGTAAAACCAAATGAATGAACAACGCAAATAAGATTGCGGCAGATAACACAAGACTCGATTCAAACTAAGCTCTGCAAAAATGGATTTTAGTTACGACGGTCATTTTCTTCACCGATATATTCTTCAAACTCATTTCATAAACAATTCTGTTCTCGAATGCGAAATAAATTCGAAAGCCGTCTGGCTCACCTTTATTGTTTGACTTCAGATGATCTGCATTAGCGATGAGACGTTAGTCTCCAGAATATTTATTTATGCTGTACCGTTTTACTTATCGATTTTTCAAATATGCGATTCGGAATCTGGCACTGGATACAAGACTCCACACGTTCTAAGCACTGAATCTTAATGAAATTGATTTATAAATGAGTAGCCTTGTCAATGTGTTCTTTAAACTTGTTTTAATTGAAATATGATTCATAAATCCAAAACCAGTTCAACAGCTACCTCGTTCAGTTATGTTGGTTAAATTCTAACTATCTTTATTAACAGATACACGTTAGCTTCCAGCCACTTGTAATGTCCCCGCTTGTATAAAAGACAAATCTTTAAAGTTTTATTCGGAATGTGGCGCAAAATCCAATGCTGCGCCCAATCTAAGCTCTCGAACACAATGCATTTTATTTATGACTGTCATTGAATTGTTTTTATCAAGTTTGCGAGCTTGAAGTAAACACCAATCCCATTGTGTTTAACTATTCGTCGTAAAACATAACAAAACTACCGCCAGTCGCACGTACTGACGTGTTTCGACCTTCCATGTTCATCATCAGAGTACGACGGCAAACTGACAAGCGTGGATCAGACCGCATTGTATATATATGGAAAAAAATTAGATATGCGGCTCTCACCCCTAGTAGTCTTGAAAACATTGTACGTGACTGGAAATGTCGGCTGCAGAATTTCTATGCAGTCACTAACATAAGATGTTTGTAGCATTCGCCACACACATACAATGTATGCTAGACTATTGGGAGTGAGAGCCGCATATCTAATTTTGCTTTCCATATATATGCAATTCGGTCTGATCCTCGCTAGTCAGTTTGCCGTCATACCCTGATGATGATCATAGAAGGTCAAAACGCGTCACTGCGTGCGACTGGTGTTAGTTTTGTTATGTTTTACGACGACTGGTTAAATCCAATGGGATTGGTGCTTACTTCAAGCTCGCAAACTTGATTTAAAGAATTGTTACCACCATCCGCGCAATCAGTTATTGTTTAATTGTATTTTTATTGAATTGGTTTCTTTTATCCTTAAAAGCAATTCGTGTTTGGTTCTGTTCTTAAAAGCGTAACTTTTCCAACAGTCGCCTTGTTCATGTCTGTTGGTTCAGTTTGAACGAACTTCATTAACGATTACGCCTTGGTTTCCAGCCACATTTACTTAACCTGTTTAGATTTCAAAACAATTTTTCTGAACAATGCCAATCAATATATGGCGCAAACTCCGAAACTCCGACCCATTTAAATTACTTAACTTATTCAATTTGATTTATAACAGCCATAGCATTTACTGATGTCAACTTCAAATCCCTTTAAACTACTATTTTGTCCTCCAATGCCAAATCAGCTCAACAGATAATTCAACTTTGAATAAAAATTCACTTTCGTGTAGAATTCCTCAAATTATATTATCATACAGACACCCTGTTCGGGTTTTTTCTTATCCCTTGCATCTAGTTCATATCGGTTGTCAATATACATAACTGTAGCCCTAGTAATAATATTTTTTTCTGATTTTCTGACGGAGTCTAACACATGTTGATGAAAATGAACGTGTCGAGGTTCTCTGGAAATGCGTTCGAGGCTGATCTTTATCGCTTAAATCCCTTTGTTGTTTCATATTTGCTCCGTCGATGGCATTCAAAACCAAGCGATTAACAACACTCCTGTACACTAAAAGCTCCCATGAATGAAGGATACTGATACACGGTTCCGCTGATAAGATCTGGTTTTCCAACTTGTCAATATATAGGTTTTGAGTTCCTGTTGCACTTTTAATCAATCCCATTTACGTTTTCATAGTTGCATGTGTCGATAATAAATGACATATTTTGTCAAATCTTCGAGAAATGTTGTCATATTTGTTGCACCACAAATGCATACTTTTCTTTCATCGGTCTTGCCATATTTAAAATTTAAGATGTAAAAAATTTTATAAATAAGGTATATAAAACGAGTTCAAAAGGTACGTTAACTCTTCGCCAAAATTCAACTCCTCTTTAATATCTGATAACTTTATAGTCATATTTTTGGAAAACAAGAAGAATTAAGCTGGATTAAGCACACATATTACACAAGAAAAAGGGAAGCTGGAAACACACGTGGTGTGGCATACACGAACGCTCGCACACACATATATAATTACATACATACATACACATATAATTCACAAGTTTCTATTGAACCATTCAATAAATAGTTGTGTTACGTTTAAGCATGAATCGCATGTGCACAAGAGATAAAACTATTTTTTACTTTATGACCGTGGTACAAAAATCTTTTCTGGTTTGACTTAAATTGTTACAACATACACAATTCTTTATACTTAATGGCGTGTACATTAGCTCCAAACAATCATATATATGAATATTTTATGCGTTTCGTTGGTAGATGTCATGGTTTTCACGTAATGCATCAACTGATGCTGACCAAAACCAAAGGACTAAGGCTTTGATGGTGTCGAAGGATTTTAAAATGATTGTTATTCTCAATTTCGACAAAATTTAGCCTGACTCGATAATTGCACTGTTTGTATATTTCAAAGGTATAAAAAGATTATCCACTAAAAATTCGGTTTTTAAGCCGCATTGATAAAGACTTTATATAAAGTTAATAATAATATTGCTTGAAAACACAAACACCTAGGTGATTGTGCCCAGCCGTCCTAAAGTTCCTAGCCAAATATATAATGGAATTCATGAGTCACAATCAGACAGAAAATGCCTGTGCACATGATATTACACTTGTTTATTTATGCTGACTTTAAGCATATTCATCTGCTCATATATGAACTATCATGTTGCTAGGTATGCTATCGTATATAATTCATGGCAGAATATTTTAATAGTTTTTAAATTGCCTCGAATTATTTAATTATGGAAGGCAGCTTCCAAATATTTTACATTAGCTTTGAATGTGACATTGAAGTTGCATATGTCTTTTTGGTTTTCTGATCGGCAGCATGTCATAATTACTCATAGTGACTTGTGTAAATGTAACTTGATAAATGTAACCTAGAAGCACCAAATAAATATTACACCATTTAATTGTTCAGAAGAAAATACGAACAAAATATATGAGACACGTGCTATTTATGCTATCTAGTCAGTCTACTTTTTGTATCAAATGAATACATCGCCAGCTTTCGTATGGTCACACGTGCTATCAGTACCTTATTAGTGCCAGTATCAGTTAACAAAATCGTTTCTTCTTGCCCAAGTAAAGATAAGCAAATGTTACTGACAACAAAATACACCAAATCATGCAAGCGAACATGCTAATGCAAACAAAAGGTTATACAGAAAACGAATTTCATTCCTTACTAAAAAAAATAGTTTCAGATTAAGTAAATCGATTAAGTTCCTGTGGACTGTGTAGAAAATTTAACATTCATTGATTACGTGGTTGGTGATAGCAATTTTTAATCCAACCTCGCGAGTTTTAGACAAAAACCAATCTCAGTGATTTTTAATTATTCGCCTAACATAGCCACACGATCGTCGGTCAAAATCACTGTCGAATTTCTACCTTCCTCATTTTCATCCGCAGAGCAACAGTAAACTGATATTAGAAAATCTATTCTAAAATCATATATATATATATATATATATATATATATATATATATATATATATATGAAAGAAAAGCAAATTTTCGATTATATGTGTGATTACAAGTAAAAATAAAGCAAAGTTTCATGGTTGGTCAAAACAATTCTTTAAATCAAATTTACAAGCTTGAAGTAAGCAATGATTCTATTGCATTAAATCAGTCGAAGAGCATAGCAAAACTATCGTCAGACACATGAACTGACGCATTTCGACCTTCTATGATCGCAGCTTTCACTACATGTATATAAGTTATGCCATTAAAGAATCAATGAATGCGCGTATGGTAAGAACAATGCTTTAAGTGAAGTTTGCATGCTAGATACAAGCACCAATCCCATTGTATCTAAATACTCATACAACAAAGTAAAACTAAAGTCAGTCACGCGTATTGGCACATGTCGGCCTTATACGCTAATTAACAGAGCACGACAGTAAATTGACTCCTGATAATCAGTCCGAAATTCAAACATAAGAAGAGAAAGCATAGATATGCGGTTCTCGTCTCTTTTAGTCTCACATACGTTGATTGCTGTCGTGGTCTGATGATGAACATAGAAAGTCGATATGCGTAAATACGTGTGACTTACTGTTGTTTTGCTACGATGTGCAACTAATTAGACACAATTTTTTTATTCTCTAGCTCGCAAAATTTATTTAAATAAGTATACACAACTATCCTAAAAATCCGTGGAAGGATTAACCAATCATTCAAATTCTGACGTCAACAGTCTGGTATTTGAAAAATTAGTCCAGTCTGGTTTTAAAGCAACAAACCATTTTCATCTATCATGTGTCAACTAAGGCATTGATTTAACCTAAATGAGTTATCAGACGTACATCTCACACACTTCATTAGCAAGTTCGTAAAAAGAAAACATGTATAACTACCTCTGAAAAATTTAGCAAAATTATATTTGATTTTTTCTCCTTATTTTCACGCTATTTCAATCATGCAAACTTATGCACATCTATATTTTAAGACGCAAAATGTTCTTCTTATGTAAACTTATCTCACTATTTAACTAATTAACCTGACAGTTGCGGACTCGTCGTTATTAAATTAGCGTCTTTTAGATAGTATCTTAGGAAAACTTCAACGTTATATTTGTGATTCGATTGTTTCTGACCTCCTGTGTGACCAAAGGCATTTAATTATTTAAACATCTTGAAAACAACAAAGGTAAAATATTGCTGACTAACAGTGCAAAACTACCAGCAAAAGACAAAAACAAACATCGTATTTATAGAATTTATTACAGAATAATATATATATATATATATATATATATATATATATATATATATATTGTTATTATTTAGTATAATATAGTGAAAATATTAAACCACAGTTTCTGCAGAATAGATGTATATAAAAAATTGAATTTGTTTTTTAGACCGTTTTTTGACAAATAATTTCATTTAAATTAGGTTAAGTAGACTGCAAATAGATTGTCTTCTAAGCATTTATATTTAAATTAAGGTTGCGATCTTGAAGTAAACACCAGTACTATTATGTACAGACATTTTTCAGTATAAACTATGTATTTTATAATGTAGAAATAAAATTCATCCAGTAGACCGGTTTCGTCCTTATTGGAATCTCCTCATGTACTGATCCGAATTTGCCGCGGACGGGTCTCCGAACCTGGACACGTCTAATTCGCAATTTGGTGTTCTAACCATTGAGCCACCCAGTGGCAATATCTGGACAGTAATTGAAGAGTTCCCAATAAAGACAAAACCAATCTACTTGATGAATTGCATTTTCTACATTATAAATTTCTTAATTTATACTAACAAAAGTATGCATATAGTGGGACTGATTTTTACATCAAGATGGCAACCCTGTTTAAACTATTTGTTATCACTACTCGCGCAAACAATTTTCGTTCAATTTCTAAGCATTCTCCGATTTCACCTCAGGAATTTTCAATAAACAATTCCTATTTTGCTATTCTCACATTGTCAGTATCACTTATTTGCCAGAAACAATATCGCCATCCATTTAGGCTACGTAAATAGTCGTTGAATTCCGCGAAGTGCTAGAAAATCTTAAAATAAAGTTTAAGTTCTTGAGATATGCACCAATCCCATTTTATTCGACTAGTCGCACAACATTGGTAGACAAACATTCGCTGCACTTACTAATTTGATTCTAACTTTTATGTTCACCATCAGAGCATGTCTGCAAACTGACTAACCGAAATCGAACTCCAAAGCACATATAAAGTATAGAAAAGAAAATATAAGATTTTCACATTTATTAGTTTTTAATGCGCCACACTTCGTTAAAATTGTGTTTTGCAATTACTAGTATCAGTATAGCATTATATTGAAACTGAAGAAATGATCGTGTGGAAGTGTGGTCGGCATTAGCAATTTTCGTACATTTATTAAAAGATCTATTAACAGATTATGATTTCGATGTTTTACTGGATTTAAATTGTATCTTACAGCACTAAATAGATCCAAATAAATCAAAGTTTTCTCTATTGTTGAATTTTAGAAAGAGATCGAAGGGTTGAAATACATACAGAAATCTGATTGATCGAATCATTAAAAATGCAAGAGCAGACTATTCGATATATAAATACGCATATATTGCAAAGCAGATGTTCTTTATTGGTGGGTTTAGGGGCTCTTGTTTCTTCTGTACTCCACATATTTATAGGTCTTATTCAATCAATAGAAATTTTAAATAACAGCCGGACTAAATCTTTAAACACAGTCGCAAAAGCTTATGTCTACAAATGTAACTAAATAGTTGAGACTATTATATTGACACTGTGGAGACAGGCTTGGGCAATAGACTTTGATCTGTGTACAGAACAGCTCTCGTAATGTGGCCACAAGCCAATTTAAATAACAAGTAATCTCAGATATAAAGAGATTGTGTCAGTCTAGACTTCTCCGACTTTGTTATATAACGGCTGAAATTGTATAAAGGGTCCATTTCAGGGCTGCGTCAGTGTAAGGCTACCTGTAAGGTGGTGTAGCCTGTTGTCTGCTTGCGTGAGCCCTACAATCATTTTAATATACAAATATTATCGATGCATAGCTCTCTATTGTACTGAAGAAATCAAGTGCCGTACGCATTGCTCTTTTGAAAACAATTAAATTATTTTTTTCCGTTTTTGTGTCAGAATATGTCTGGTATATTTCACGATTTACGTAAATGCATACATGCGCTGGAATAATGTATTGTGCTAAATTATCTCACTAGCCAGCCATTCATGTTATGAACAGTGCATACTTTCAACACACGATTTATTGAACTGCAGAAGTAATAAAGCTGACTTTTTTTCTGGATTTTTTAATGATCATTGTGAATCGGGAACCAAGTTTCGTACTCTTTTTTGTTCACACACAATCCGCTGAGAATTGTCGGAACGGTTATAAAAAGAATATATCGCTCCTCGTTAACTTGTAAAACGTTTTGCCTGTACTTAATGAGATTAATTGAGATAAGCCAGATTAAATTGTACAAAATTTCTCACAATTACATTATACCATTATCGCTCACATTAAATCAAGAGAATATTTCGAATTTCATCAATGTAGAAATAAGCAGTAATTAATTGCGCAAGTGTTTATTTCAAGCCCGAAAACTTGATTTAAAGAATTGCACAAGTGGCCGTTTAAATTAAAATCAATATAGAATGAAATATTATTCCAAATTTACCATAATTATTACTCACAGTAATTTTACCCAGGTTAAATATACTTAATTGCGGATCCCTAATATATGAATACAATTAAGTATTGTGGACCGCGTAGCTAATAACAAGTTTCTTCAAATAGGACCACGGTTATATAACAAAGTCAATATGATCAAAAGGAATTATCCCGTGTGATAAATGTAGACTCATAAGGAGAAGCCTGCGCTCTCTCCAATCCCTATACGGGTTAATACATCCCTGGTGATCCCTGGTGTCACCCAACAATCTCTTTTTCGTTTTACGGATCAAATTATCTATTTGACCAATTTTGTGTTTACTAATCCGACTAGTCGGTAAATGTCGGAACAGCAAATATTGACGAGGCATTAAGAAGAAAAAGATTTTGGTAACGTAATTGTGAAAATCTTTATAAATATGAAATAAATTAATTTAAATACGTTTTCCTAAAATGTATTTAAAATTAGCAAAATTTTAGATATTACTCATATTTACGGAAATATTTGTTTTTTTATATATTAAATTTAATATATATATATATATATATATATATATATATATATATATATATATATATGAAGCTAATTCGATGCTAATTTGCCAGTTAGCAAGATATCTGTTTTATAATGGCATATGTTACCAGTTGGTAGGATCTTACAGTTTGAAGTATATTCGTTTTGCAGCAATATGCCGAATAAATAAATTATATTATTCGGAATTAACTGCATATTGGTTCTAGTTTTGCACACTCTTCACTTATGAAACTCAAGTTGGTCTGTTAAAATGTAAACTTGGTCTCCATACCCAGTTTTTAATCTTTACTGGCGATATATATATATATATATATATATATATATATATATATATATTGTGTGTGTGTGTGTAGTGTGTGTTCATTAGAGTGTGCGTATTTGATTCCGTTGATCATTTTAAATTTATGCCTGTAAAAGAAAAGAGATTCAAGCTCTATATTTTATATTCTATTCTCGATTTATTAATAAAAATTACAGACGACAGACGATGAAGTCTTTTGAATCCTGAAAGTGAACTCAGGCAATTGCGGAAATTTGGCTACTGCTGAGATTTTCTACAAGCCGATGCACTGTTAGCTAGCCGTCTGGCCATGTGAAATGCTTTCGTTTTCAAATCGTCTCAGAAAAATTTCAGTAAAGCTTTTCATCTTTGCAAAGAATTAACTAAATGATCGATATTTTCATTGTCATTTATCTCGAATACTCGATGTTTCATGTCGAATAAAATTGCAGACAACATTTAGAATAAAAGTGCATCCATTTGCATCTGTGTGTGCTTGTTTGTACATGCGCGTTCGTGTACATTTGCATGTTATGTCACAATAACTGATATTTTTGCTATTGTTGATTTTTTATTAACAAAATGCATTTTGTCCCCGATGTCACATGTCATTATGACACTGAATATTCGCCCTACATCTTTTTCATGTAAGCTCTTCTGACTTTTGTTCAATTCGTTCATAATAAATGGGCTTTCAAGAATCATGCAGACATATTTTTCGGATTTATTAGATCTGATTGATCATGGTACAAAGCATAAACTTCCTTCAAAAACAGTTATTATTAAACTTTTAATATTTCTACGCGTAGTTATTTTTTGGAGAATTTATGTTTTCATTTATATGCTTAAATGGGAACTGATAAGTCAGCAAGAATATTGAGGAAATTGGACCTACACCCAAAGTCATCGTGTTAGTGCCCTTTCACCTTTTGGTAAATGTTATATAATATACATTTAATTAAAAGACAGCATTGATCTCGCATTGCTCGGAAATTTACCAAGCTGACAATGAAATAGTTTTAATGTACGTGCTTGTAGGAGTTTGCATCTTACAATTGTGACACACTTCTTGACCAAATATGCGGTAAGTTAGCGGCATACTGGAGACCCCTACGGATAAATCGCCAGAAAGTATGAAACACATGCGAGTATGAGATTACCCTTTAAGCTCATACTGACTGCTCAGTGAGCATCTGCTTAAAATCTTGTTTAAAAGTGCATAGTAAATCTGGATAATTTACTTAAATAATAGTTTTTCCCACCTGCCAAATTATTTATTTCTTATTTTAAGAAATTACTTGAATTTTTTAACAAGATATATAAAGTATGTAATCGTGACGTGCTAGAAAGTTAATGGCTGATATTCCTGTCCATTTCAACGAATGCCGAGTAATGGAGGAGAACAAGATATCAGCTTTTAACAATATATATATATATATATATATATATATATATATATATATATATATTTATCTTTGATTCACGTTATTTGGTTTATGGCTATGATCTGATGGTGACCAAGAAATCGTTTTAAATATGTCCCTACGTATATCCAGCATAACTGCGCTTTTTGTATTTATTGCTTTGTAACTTAGAATTTTATGCTGATATTTTACAAAATGATAAAATAATCAGTTGCATAACTTGCACAACCAATCGTTATTAAAATAAAAACTGCTAGTTATATTCTATAAGGAGCTGATTGCGGTATGTTGAATTGTATATAATATTTGGTTTCATAAGCGGCATGCAAAAATGGATATAGTCAAAGATCAGTTTTAGCCAGGTACTCACTGGAGACAGTTCATCAGGCCGTAAACGGATTGAATTATGTAACCTAAATAGACTACCCAGGTTGATTATGGAATCAATTGGAACACAATCGGGAATGACCATCATGAATGTGACATCTGTAGAAAAATCTTTATGCTTCGTATTTAATTAGGCCTTCCTGAGTGGCAGGAAACGTGAATCGGAGGAATCAGATTTAACAATATACCCGAATAGAAGAATTTGAGATTTTAAACGGTAAAATTTAAATGGAGTTATAAAGGTGTAATTTAGCGGATGTACTATAATTATAGGGAATCTTACATAGTAACTTATATGTTGATTTAGATATACATATTATATATGATTTTTACACGTAAAAAAATATATATATGGAAATATTTTAATAAGATCTGAAGGATCACACATAGTGGCTTATATGTTTATTTTGATATAAATATTATATATGATGTGTACACGTAAATATATATGAAAGTAAATTATTTATTTATATAAGATGATGGAGAAACAAAAATGTATGTTTTTATGCATATTTAGATATGCACAATATATATGGTATTTACAAACATATATTTGGAAGAATATTTGGATTCTTACACAATATGTGAGAAGAACTCACATGGTTGCCTATATAATGATTTAGACATACATAATATATTTTGTGTAGACGTATAAATGTAAGGACATTTATATATTCATATAAAATGTGACTATAAATAAATTTATATGTAAAGTGATATCTTATATAATCTGTATGAATCGTATGTAATTGAAGTTCAATGAAACAACCATTTTGGTCTATATATATATATATATATATATATATGATGATTAAAATTATTGGAGATATGTCTTACATAATTGTAGAATCATTCGTTTATATGTCTCTCTATATTATGTACATTAAACATACAATTCGTATTCCAAGGAGTCTTCTACAGACAAATTGACGGCATAAATAAAGCTAATTCTCTTGGACCAGTCGTAGCAAACATATATATGCATCATTTGGAAACAACTGAATTAAGACCATATATCAACAGAGCTCATAATTACGTACGCTACTTTGACGATAACTTTAGAACGTAATACAAAATAAATCAAATTGGACTGGAACAAAATCAGCAAACAGACCTTCACAAATAAGATATGTGCCAAAAAAATTATTGCGGACACATTCACAATGAAAGCGATGACACATCACTTGGCGTTGTGCAAAAGAAGTTATCTAAATTGCGCAATAAAAAGATAGAAGACATAGCTAGGAAGGAATTGGTCACGAAAAATGTGCAGTTGGAACTGGATGAGCGAAAATATCAACGAATCCAGACTAATGGATGTAGATACTGGGAGAAATACGAGTTGTAAATAAATGCTATTCCATGGATTACGGTTCTATTTCTCATATATATATATATATATATATATATATATATATATATATATATATATATATATATATAAAGACGTTTACATACAAACAGGCATACCCAGACACAGGCATACACACTTACTAATCAGCCCAAACAATAAGTAGAAGTAAAACCGCGTCAGATTTGTTGCCACCCCCATAATCAAATAAAAACACAGGATGTATATAAATGAAAGATTTTAAATTGATGTTTAGTAGTCTCGAAATAAATGGCCATTATCCACTTTCACCGGGCAATACATTCATTACAACAGCAGTGTACCAAAATCTTACAAAAAAGTTAATTATCAACCTCGCAAACAGAACCAGGAAGATCTTCTCTGAACACAAGATCGAGGAAGGACTGGGCTACCTGAGAAAAGTTTTGCTAATGAACAACTACCCAGAGCGGTTTATTGATGCCAACAGCAGACCACATCAGTTTCGCACTAGAGAGGACACCGTCAAGCAAGTTTTCCTACCACTTACAGGCGACGTACCGACCTCAATAATTGTACGGCGGCTAAATGGAACATCTAAGGAGAATTTTCCCAGTGCTTAAATTAATATCACATTCAGCAAACAGCGAATCATGAATTTGATTACCAAAGATCAATTGCCAATTCTCGCCAAATCATTCGTAGTCTACAATTTCTCATGTATGTGTGGTAGCCAATATATTGGATGTACGAAGAAGCAATTGATCAACAGAATCCAGCAACATTTACCGCAGAAATTAATTTTAAATGTCTTGACACCGTCAGGAAAATCAACTATTTTCGATCATATATTGGATACGAGACACTCATAAAATTTCACCAATTATTCAATTCTAAATAAAGCAAAATCAGTAAAATTATTACATATTCATGAGGTTCTTTTTTTAAAGCAAAAAAACATCTGACCTAAATATTCAAAAAGTTTGTAAACGCCCCGGCTTCAAGTAAATGCCGTACGACGTTACAAACTAGGTTAAGGTGCTCTGAATAGAGATTAGTTACTGATATGGGGGCCATTAAGAGGGCCGGGTAATACGTTCGCTTGAAGTCTTCAGAGTTGAAGATGTACTAGAGCCTTGGGTGGACTCTGGTTGAGTTTTTGCTCCCGTGGTTGAGCTGTGATCGCGTTGTGTATGGTGTCCTGCAGGTCCTGCACTCAATTGGCTCGTCTCTCCGGTATCCCGCATCAAGATGAGTAGGTATTGACAGCCGACATAGCGCACACGTATTGACAGCCGACAGAACGGACACGCGTGAAGCAGGTAGAAGGCAAATGCCACAACTGACTTGCATGGTAAATTACCGTGCTTAAATAGCATGCAATATGTGTACTTGCATACTATTGGTTAAACGTGGTTAGACGTGGTTAAACAGCAATTTGCTTTTTTCTCATTGGTGCAACGTAAATAAATTTGAATTTAATTTACGCAATATGTCGGCGATTGATTTGTGTCGTTACAAGTTCATCAACATGATATTCTAATCGACTGGCCACGAATCACAAAATCCAGCAACAATTTATCGATTAGCCATTATTTGAATAATTGAAGCAAATGATAATATCGTCGCTACTGTTTGTTTGTACGTAAACTTATCCGGTAATATGCAAAATTTTGCTAGGCATGAAGGCTAAAATTAAGCTTTCATATTCTCGGTTTTTTAAAACAAAACTTGTGGACCGACGTTCTGATTATCTTCGTGCTCATATTACCATCATATTTAATACCATAATTATGACCTGTGCAAATAGCCTTGATTAATAAGGGAACTGCGCTGTTTCTACCATCTAGTACATGGCAAGTTTAGGAAAAATAAAATTCCAGGTATGCCGAACTATCCAATTTTGGAAATATAAGCACTGAAGTTACCTAAATATGTTTATTGATTTTGCAGAAATTATATCCTTTTTTGGCATGACGTGATTTTCACAATTATCGCTAGTGAATGCATTATTAATAGAACTTGTAGGCACTTTTATTTATCATCACATTTATATTGGCAATAATGATTTTTTCCAAATTCACAATGGGTAATGTTAGTGCGTGTATAATATAGGAATAATTATATATCTTATGTTTATTAATAAAGAAATGAACTGTTAATGTCGCTTAAGCTGAATTTGACATGTCCAAATGTTACTAGATGAACTGAATTATAGCTAATTGCATCAAGCTTAATTTATTAATACATAAATATCAAGTACAGGTAACAGAGATAATGTCAATATCCGAAATTACTTAGTATAATACTAATCAGTAGGTAATTATGAATATTTCAGTAAGATTATCATCAGTCAGACAAACCTATTTCGTTCATAATAAGTTATGACCAATAGAAAATGAATCAGAGAAAAAATAAGGATACGTAATGGTATGATCAGACAATGTCAAAATAATTCGGAAAAATGAATATTGGGACAAACCTACGTTTATTATTAAATCAGTAATACCTCACATTAGTTTGTTTTTTAAGCTGGTGAGGCCGAACCAACTGAAGATGGCTACCGATAAAGGTAGCCGACATATTTTGTTAAAAAAAGAAAACTTATGGAAAACTACCTGCGTTAGTCAAAAGGCAAATCAGGTAATTATGGTAACTATTTGATGAGGACGTAACCTAACTACTAGATAGAGGACAATTGCCACCATATGAAATTTTTAGTATATAGTAACAACATTTATATATATAGGAAAATCCTAACATAAAACTTTTATTTTATATATATATATATATATATATATAAACGAAATTTATGTAAGAATTTCTGATAAGGATAAATCTTTATAGAAATTTCAATGCTAAGATTGATGGATTATGGTTAATTTTAATAGAATCAATCAATATTCAGCAAACTGAATATATATTCATTCATATTCTTCAAAATTATTCCTCGCAATTGTTTTTATTCATAAGTGGTAGTATTCTTAGAAATGATCGACAATACCGCTTATTCATACTACTACGCAACTTTGAATATGATGTAATAATCTCACAGTTGAATCTGGTTTACGCAAATGTGGTTAAAAGTTAATACTGTCAACTACTTTTGGAAAGAGTAAGATAAATTAGATTAACTAGTTAGGCTTAGATATTTTCGAGTGAAAATGTATTTTATTTTTTGAAGAACATTCTTTTACGTCTAAAGAGTTATGCAACATTCACTCAAACTGTTTAGTTTGCTATGCAATAAGAAGGCTTAGAATTGAAAGGTAAACGTTTGTTCGCTTATAAAAAGTCTCGCCAACTTAATGTGAAAATGCATCAAACGGCGTAGAAAATTAAATATTGCCAATTGTAGAAATTACTTTGCCAACTTACACATCAGCAACAAAATAAATACCAGTAGAATGATAAGCCAGATTAAAGTCTCCATGCCAACACCGGAATTGGCGACGATGCCAATATCACACTGCGCTCCAGCGAACCCCTCGGTGCATTGGCACTCCCACGAGGTCGACTCAGCAAATGTTTGGTTATCTCTGATTGGCCGGTTTGTCAAGATCAAAATCAACAGGCACAAATCAAATAGTGCTGATTGGGAAAACGGGAAATTTCGTGGTAAATGTTAATGCTTGTCTGTTCTACAGACACGTGTGATGGGGCGTTTATTACCAACCGAAAATTCCATGCATTTAAAAATTTTCTCAGCTCAAATGTTCTCTCCTAGAAAGTTTTCTGATTATGATTTCATACATTGGTAACATTTCAATCCTTTTCTATCAAATGAATAATTTATTAGTTGCTCCGGAATTAGTCTTCAGCCCAATTCGTTCAGTGTGAATAAGATAATTAAATAAAATCTCTGTTTTTTTTCCCAGAATTTTATTACGTTTGTAGGTGCTAAGTGTAAGCTATCGTGGGTCTATTCGAAATTATGTTGAATTGGAAATGAAAATTATTGGCGCAATTGCTTCTACTTCAAGCATCAACATTATTGGAATGATTCTTTAAATCAAGTTTGCGAGCTTGAAGTAAACACCAATCCCATTGTATTTAACCAGTCGTCGAACAACATAACAAAACTACCGCCAGCCGCAACGCACTGGCGCGTTTCGACCTTCCATGATCATCATCAGAGTACGACGGCAAACTGACTATCGAGGATCAACCGCATTGAATATATATGCAAATCAAATTTAGATATGCGGCTCTCACCTCTAGCAGTCTCGCATACATTGAACTGGACTGGAAATCTCGGCTGCACAATTTCTATGCAGTCACGAACATTAACTGCTTGTAGCTTTCGCCACATATACATATATATAGGCAATACAATTTATCAATAATTGTTTGCGGTGATCATGGAAGGTCGAAACGCGTCAGTGCGTTGCGGCTGGCGGTAGTTTTGTTATGTTGTTCGACAACTGGTTAAATACAATGGGATTGGTGGTTACTTCAAGCTCGCAAACTTGATTTAAAGAATTATTACTACCACACGCGCAATCAATTATTGTTAAATTATTAGAATGATTCTGTTTTCGAGGTCAATTGCATTTGACAGCACATTTTTTACGGGCATTCTCGGCTCAGAGGGTTGGCACCAACACTGTGTCTGTCAAGAATCAATATTTTATTCCACTTTTGACAAACTTGCAATGGCAATGAACTCACTAATCTGTGCTCAAACGAAAAAAATCTGACAGAACAGAAGAATGTATTTTTCTGTTTAATTATTAGCCTGACAAAAGTAAACTGCAAACGATATTTGTTCAGTCAAAATCAATATCATTATCAGCGATGCATTCGTAGGAGCTACCAAAACACTTAAAACCCACTATATAATTTGTCGATAAACGTAGCACAGTCATATGATGATAGCTAATATACTCCTATGATAGGTTAAATTTTAACAAAAAATCGAGAATAAAAAAACATGCTGAAATTAATGTTACAGGCATGATGGCTTATCTTCTAGCCTAGATCGACAACAGTTAGCAAACCGAGGCCAAAGATTAAAGCTTTGCTGGAATAGCAGATTTTTGCGATAGTAAAATTATCATTGCTTGCGCGGACAGTGATAACAATCATTTAAATGAAGGATACAATCTTGATATTAACACCAATCCAAATATATACATACGTTTATCGGCATAAACTGAGCATTGTAAAATGTAGAATAGGCAATTCATCAAGTAGACCAGTTTCATTCTTTTTGGGAACTCTTTGCATACCGTCCAAAATTTTCTGTGAACAGGACTCGAACCTGGGCATGTCTGCTTCGGAATCTGGTGTTCTAACCACTGAGCCATCCTGCCGCACGCTACATGCAATTTTGATTTTTGTCATCAACGGGAACAAAATCGGTTTGCCGAATGAATTGCCTTTCCTACATTATCAAATGCTTGGTGTATGCTGGCAAATGTATATTTATAATGAAACTGTTCTTTATACTAAAATCGCGACCTTGATTTAAATTATGCTGATACCAATTACTATAATTAAGGTTGCGATCTTGATATAAACACCTGACCCTTCAAATACATACATTTGTCAGGATAAACTTGGAATTTCATAGTGTCCATATTAGCCAAAATTTGACGCGGACAGGACTCAAACCTGGGCACAATTGATTAGGTATCTGGAAACTCTAAACAATGAGCCACCCTGCTGCAAACGAAACACATTTTTCAGTCATATACTAACAAATGTAACACGGTCTGTCGTTTTCTTTAGGTTGGAGCTCATATGGCTTCTATTTAAACTCAAAGTTTCAACTAACTTAAACAATTCTTAGTTTATCCTGACAAATGTATGTACTTAATGGGTCAGATGTTTATATCAAGTTCGCAAACTTAATTTTAGTCAATTTATAGTGGTTATTGGGTTTGTTGCCGGTTACTACTGACGAGACTGCAGTGAGTACGAAACGAATACGTACATGAGATTATACACATTGTTCATGCTGATTGTGGCGTATTGTTCTGGTCTAATTTGAACAAAATTGTTCCCAAGTGTGCAACACCTAATGCACATTTGCATATATATTAGTAACTTCCAAAAAGTAGATATAGGAATAAATCTGAATTTTATGTTTAGATACAGTGATTTTGATCCACACTAGGGATATTATCAAGCTCTAGTAATAGAAGCGAGTTTTCAAACCTCGCAGATGTAGATGAACGCAAAACTGCCATTGAGAGGACTCACGAAGGCGCCTTTTTGTGTACAGCTGGCCAAATTAGACACAGTTGCCCATACATTCTATCAATGAAGCTGAACACATTCATGTGTTACAAAACTATCTGAAGTAATCATCAGCTACTTAACAAACAGCAAAACAAAAGAATTTAAACCTGCATACTTCACTTACGTAATGGTAGTAAAATAATCCTTGTGATGATTGACAAAGATTCAAAAATCGACTTACGACTCTTTATGGTCTGGTGAAATTCGACCTTCGATAATAGACATAAGCGAAATATCCGGCAATTGGACTTGGGATAGAATTGAATATAATGAAAATTTGGCTGATTTAAACGTTGGAAAAAAAGTGTAAAGCGCACTTTTTACTTGAGATAAACATCAATCCCTGTGTTCTAAACCAATCACACAAAATAGTAAAACTGTTATATTGTGCGACAGGTATGATATAATAGGGTTGGTGTTTATCTCAAGCGGGAAAGCTCTATTTGAAGAATTGCTGTCAACATCTGCGCCATCAGCAAATGTTTAAATGTATACCGAAAGGTTAAAATCAACGATGAATTCTGCAGCTCAATAAAATGTTATGGAGCTTTACATGGAATTACGCGCAGATCTGATGGAACAATGTTTCTTGATAGAAAATTACTCTGTCAGGAATTCGGTTAATTAAGAAGCGCGTCATGCCAGATTGATATATTTTATTCCCGGATATTGTTCAAAGGTTCAGATTAATCATCATTTTATTTCGTACCATAATCAAAATTCATTTTATAATAAAACGCAAACGACTATGTAATTAATTATATTTTAGGTGTTACGCATCTAGTAACAAATTAAATCAATTATGAACAGATTGATAAACCAAAAACGGCACGAATGAAACGTATAAGCTCGTGCGCATTTGTTTATTGCTTACTGGCGACTCATCAGTAGGAGCCGGTATTACGCCCTTTACCCACTATACATTTTGGTGAGTAATATGGGAAAATAGGACTGTTAAATCTCCTATACGAATGTGTAAATTTGCAGTAGTGAAGCTAACATCATATAGTCTACGACAATGCGACTCCAACGCTAACTCACTATATAATTATTCTAAAACTATGATGCATGGAAACATCAAGATAAATGATTCTGAATAAATGCTTCACATTTACTTAAGAAATCTATGTAACACTGACGACTGTCTAATATTTATAAGTTACTGCAAAAAATTGAAGATAAATGAATGCGTGGTTTACAGTTAAGTAAAATGAATATGAAGATATAAAATTTTAAACAAAATGTGTTTGGAAAACACAAATAAATGTTATATAAAACAAGTATAAACTAAGCCTACTATAATGTAGAAAAATGCATTTCATCCATCATAGTTCCCAATACGTTCAAAAACGGTCTACTGGATGATTTTCCTTTCGCGCGGTAGAGTAGCTTAGGGATTATAGAAACAGAGTTTGAAGCAGATGTGTCCAGTTTGGAGCTCTTTCCACGGCAGTTTCTGGACCGCACTTGTAGAATTCCCAATAAGAACCAAACCGTCCACTGGATGAATTTCCTTTTCTAGCTATACAATATTTAGTTTATATTGACAAATATGTATACTTGATGGGTCAGGTATTATATCAGTATAGCCACCTTGATTAAATTAACTGTTATCACCGACCGCGCTAACAATATGCGTCTAATTATCTTGAAGCATAATTGCCTGATCTTGATTAAAATTATTTTGTCATTGTAAGCTAATCATTGCATCAAGTAGTAAAGCCACTTCATCCAGTAGACCGGTTTCGACCCTAATGTGATCTCTTTTGGTAATGTCCAGTTTGTGCCACGAATGGGACTCGCACCTGGGAAAATTTGCTTCGGAGTCTAGGACTCCGTCCATAGCGACACCCGTGACGTGTATTAAACGCAATTTTATGTGTTAAACTTACTCATGTTTCTGATTAGTTTTTGCTTTAGGTAGAACGATTTGAAATCTCAAAAGACCTGGGATACTAAGTTGCCAACACCTATTTGTCATTATGCAATAAACGCTATCCCACTTTGGGGAACTTGTTGAATCGAAGTCTACAGACAGGATTTGAATGATATATATTTTGTCAGTGTAAACTGAAAACTACATGTGATAGAAAATTCAAGTCGTTCATTATACCGGTTTCGTTGATTTTGTAGCATTTCAAATACTACTCAGAATTTGCTGCGAACCGGACACAAACTTTAACTCATTTTATTCAATCTCTGACACAATCCTCTGCACCACGTTACCTGCAATTTTTATTCATATACAAATTTCGTTTGTTTGGGTATCCCTTCCTTTAATTGAACTCTATTTGGAGTCTCGGAAATCATCCCCGATCTGTCACCATAAAACAGACGTCATTAAACTTAGGGGAATTTATTGCTTCGAAGACGAATGCGTGGATTTTAATTATATGTAAATTTCCAGTATAAACTGCACATTGCATCGGGTAACAAAGTCCATTCAACCAATTAAACGGTTTATTCCTTATAGGGAACGTTTCAATTACTGTCCAGATATTCTCGAGAACGGGAACCGAAGCAGATACATACTTTGGAGTCTGCCATTATTTCCATTAATATATATTTATATAATTATATCTATATTTTTACAAACATGTTTAAGGGTACACATTGTGGGTATTGACAACCATATTTAAATTTGTAAAAGATTTTTTGTAAAAAACCGAGCTTTTAAGAAACTGAACATGCAAAAGCGCCTTTAGGTTTGGTAATTACCCGAGTGAATGCGTCTGGCTGGTGGTATCGATAGAGTTAAACAACTGATGAGTTTTACAAATCCCGTTATTTTTGCACGGCTTTGTCAAACAGAATGTAGGTATACATTGTTCCGGGTGGTCTGGATTCATCACCTGGCCTGTTGAGCATCTGTTTTTAGGAAAATAATATAAAAGGTTTAGCATTAGCAATGGAACAAAAGAATGGTGTTTCAGGATAAATAAATTATAAAATGCGCAGTGTTTTTAACTTGATAGTGAAATCGGAACGTCAGGCGTGCATATACGAATAATTAAAAAAAAAAATATCTGAATGCTCGTTAAGAATTGTGTGCACCGGTGGTTGGTATACGACAATATACAATCAAACTTCATATTGATCATATGGCTAGTTATCGTAGAATGACATTCGACGAGGTCAATAAAATTAAACAATAATTGATTGCGCGGGTGGGGGTAACAGTTCTTAAAAACAAATTTTGCGAGCCTGAAGTAAACACCAATCCAATCTAACAACATAACAAACTACGGCCAGTCGCACGCATTGACGCGTTTCGACCTTCCATGACCATCATCAGAGTACGACATCAAACTGAATAGCCAGGATCAACACGCAATGCCAATATTTGGAAAGCAAAATTAGATATGCGGCACCCACATCTAGGAGTCATGCGTCCATTGTACTTGACTGGAAATGTCGGCTGCAAAATGTCTATGCAGTCACGAAAATTAAATTTTTGCAGCTTTCTCCACAAACATATATAGGCAATACAATTAAACAACAATTGATTGCGCGTATGTTGGCCACTATACCATGGGATTGGTGTTTACTTCAAGTTCGCAAACTTGATTTAAAGAATTCTATTAGGTCGTCATGACATTTCAATGATTCAAAGTAACTCGGAAGTCGCCTAAGATGTTGATGATGGCCGTGGGACCCACTACGACTAGTCAATGGCTGCGCTAATTTTAGCGCCCAAAACGATGTCATGCGGAGTTGACATCGGCATGTTGTTTGTATTCACCGAGCAAGAAAAATTGTGCGTTGGTGCAAAGGCGGTGGAGCAAGTACAACCCAAATACATGTAATAATTTCCTTGTAGAAGCCTTGGCATACAAAAAGCAACCAATTTAATTAGAGGTAAATATTTAACACTTTAAATAAAGAATAATGTGCCAATTTAAATCTCATTGAATGGCCAGTGTGAAATAACCACAAATTTTGAAAACCTTTGCATCAAATTATTTGAATGTACTTTTAATTTAAATAATATAACTTTATAATGTTCATACGGCAATTAGATAACTAGTAATCAATAATTGATTTCGCGGGCGGTGTTAGCAATTTCTTAAATCAAGTTTGCGAGCTTGAAGTAAACACCAATCCCATTGTATTTAACCAGTCGTCGAACAACATAAAAAACTACCGCCAGTCGCACGCACTGACGCGTTTCGACCTTTCTTGATCATCATCAGAGTACGACGGCAATCTGACTAGCGAGGATCAACTCGCATGGCATATATATATATGAAAAGCAAAATCAGATATGCGGCTCTCACCTTCTAAGTAGTCTTGCGAAAGCTACAAATAGATAATGCTCATGACTGCATAGAAATTATGCAGCTCACATTTCCAATCACGTACAATATAAGCAGGACTACTAGAGCTGAGAGCCGCATATCTAAATTTGATTTCCATATATA
>JAQBSW010009680.1:0-27677 GCA_029291075.1 Eudiplozoon nipponicum
AATGTAAAAAAATATAGACAACGGCAGAACAGTGAAGCTACAATCGATCGAAGTATTATAAATAATATTTTACCTATAAAACCAGAAGCGTTTTCAAAATTATTTGATTGCAATATTAAAAAAAACCAAATAATGATTCGGATTCCCAACGTAGATATGCCGTTCGTTCTTTCAAGATATGGCAGGCCAAAAGTTTTTAGAAAAATAATCTGTTTATGTCAAACCAGAAATAATTGTTTTCTTATATATATATATATATATATATATATATATATATATATATATATATATATATATATATGCTATATATATATTAGAACTGCAGTACGCCGGACAATTAAAAAAAAGAACATTATTAAGTAAAAAATATTTTGCTAAAGACTGGCATAGTTTTCACATAAATCAAGCACAAAACCAGACAAATTCACATGTGTTATTCAAATAAAGAAATGAAAAGAAGCTCCGTATTATGCAATCTGTCCGTTGCAACATATCTCGCCCAGTTAAAGAGACAAGATAAATTATTTCATTAACGAAAGATGTAGTGGTGCATTGATTGTGTGTTACTTTGCCTCTCTGAGTGCACCAATTGCTTCTTGTTTTTTGTGTAATTTAAGATTTACGTGAAATTAAAAACCTTTGATTTTTGCAGTTATTGATATAAATTTCGATTTAGCCGATTGGAAATCTCGGAAAAAGAAACTGATCTTTCATTAACTGTGTCATTAAAACCTATTTAAACCCAAAAGCATTTTTCCATAAAATAACATTATAAATATACAATCAATTATTTCTTCGATTTGCGTGATATAAAAATGGTACTGTATGTATTTCAACGAAACGTGAAATAATTATCGTTATAAAAATCATTAATTATGCTGGTAGCGATGACAGTTTTTTGAAATCAAGAATGAGATCTTAACATAAACACCAATACAATTACATAAAAATTTGTTAGTATAAATTAAGCGTTCTCTAAATTGGCGCAATAAATGGTTATTTAATTATAGAAATATTCAATTCAAAACCGCATCCCCAGTTGGCTTGGAGCATAAGGTGTAAAGAGATGCCAAATGGCCTCCATTTAAAGGAAAGGCCAACAAAAATATGTATAGAATGTATGGAATCACATACTTTGAGACAAGTTTATCACGTTTGAACAATTTTTGTGGCAAAATATTGGACAGAAGCCGCTTGACTAAATTAATTTTCTAAATCATGTTTTCCTGCTTCATATTAACACCAATACCATTGAATATGACTAGTCCAACAATAAAGCAAATTTAACGTCAGTCACGCGTATTGCCGCGTGCCAAACGTCCACGATCATCATCAGAGAACGATGACAAACCGGAATGTATAAAATAAAATAAAATAAAATATGCGGCTCTCAGATATAGTAGTCTTGCAAAAATTGATTTTGACCGGAAATGACGGTTGTACAATTTCTGAGCAATCACGAACATAAAATGTGTGCAGCTATCGCCACACATACATATAGGTAATACAGGTGAATAACCGTTGATTTTGCGGGTGGTGAAATAATTTCTGTAAATTCGTTTTGCGAGCTTGATTTAAATACCAATCCCATACTATTTAATTAGTCGTTGAACAACATAGAAAATATACCGTTAGTCACACGTACTCACGCGTGTTGACCTTCCGTAATCATAATCAGAGCAAGACGTCAAACTGACTGGCGACGATCAAACCACCATGCATATAAGAAGCATATCTATGCAACTTTTGTACGCATTACTGTTGATACATGCTATCCAGCTTATCGCCGTACTATGGAGATGATCACGGGAGGTCGAAACGCTTCAGTTGGAGCAACTGACATTAATCAGGTTACTATGTGTGACAGGTTTGATCCAGCTCGCAATCTTGATTTAAGCAATTGTTATTACAACCCATACACTTATTGCTTGTTCAATTATATGTTTTATATGTAAGTGGTGCATAGTTGGAATAGTTAATGCTCGTGACTGCAAAGAAATTGTGCTTCCAACATTTCCGGTCAAGTGCAATCTAAGCGAGACCACTAAAGGCGAGAGGTGCATTTTTGTTTTCCTTAACTTATATATTCATTCCGGTTTGATCCTTGCTTATCAGTTTGCCATCGTGCTCTCATTGTGATCATGAAAGTTCGAAACACGTCATATACGTGTCACTGAATGTAGTTCTGCTATTTAGTGAGGCGGAAATGTACAATGGGATTGGTGTTTATACCAAGAGCACAAACTTGTTATGAATAATTTGTTTCACCTCCCGCGCACACAATCATTGTTATACTAGATAAATTTCCTTTACCATTGTGTATAATGCTTAGTTTATACAGGAAACATGTATAATGAGATTGGTGTTATAAATATCTAGTTGGGTTATTGGGTCTTTCTGACTAATGTCTATTAGTTAATACAATTGAATCGAATTCATAATTGAATTTTAATTTTTTTGGTGATTGGTAATTATTCCAGGTGCATCGTTAACCACTGTTGGCAAAGAATGAAGACCTTGTACATCAATTCGTGCATATTACTTATTCAAAAATATTATTTTATTTACAGAATGAAAATGAATTTAGCTCTCATATTTCGAAACAAAACTTTTTGTTTTGAAAGACAACTTAATTGTCTCCTTTGAAATTAGTTAATTGTTCGACGGTTATCTTTGAACAATTGAATTTTAGAGAGAAGTAAGATCTTTCTAACTTTTTTTAAAGCCCACTAAGAATAACAAATGTTTAAATGTTTGAACTTTTTAAATGCAATGGCCTGATTTTAAGATTTTTCGAGTAAAGATGATAAGAAAGATTTATCGTCTGCCACAAATATTCAACGTTGAGCAATTTACATTTAACAGGTAAAAACAAGCAGTGCACAGCATTTCATGTTTTCTCAAACGCTCACTCAATGTTGAACTTCTAAAATTCATTTTGATGAAAATCACGCAGTGTAATATTTTTTTTAAATCCTCAAAATCGGACCGAATAGATAATCAATTACAGTTTGATTTCCCATCATTCAATTGGAAATAATTATTGTTTGTGGATACGAAGATCAAAATGTGTTGTTATACATGAAAATGCATTTCACGATCAGGCGTGAGTGATATGCTTAACAGGGAAAACGTGCCGCAATGAGGTGGGAAAGCGCAGTTGGGCAAAAGACTAAAATGTGGTGTCGTTTTGTTAAATATTTAGCCTATCTAAACCATTATTTTAGTATAATATTTCTACTCCTCTGAACAATTCAAGGCAAATTTAATAAAAGTTTAAATCTAAAAATGCATTATAATGTACCTATGCTCGAATAATTTAATGCATTATATTTATGTTTCATTTGCATAAACTTGATATTGAAATAGGTGGGAGGCACACTTCATTTAGTACACCGTGTTCTGTCTAAATGAAGTGCTACACAAAATTAGCCCTAGTCACTTTTTTTCCGTTTATGAATCCTAACGAAGGTGATTCTTAGTAATAAATATTACATTATGTGCTATTGGAGGCAAAAGCATGTTTGAAATGGTGATTTCGGTCCCTCTGAAAGACGTAAAAACCTAAGGAGTAAAAACCTTGTTGTGTTACACTATTTTTCCGATCAACGCAGTAGGTTTAATCAGCTTCAACACGTCATTTAATGCAGGTCAACTACATATTAATCAATAAGTGCATTTGACTATATCAGAAAAAAAAGAAAAACAAAGGTTAAATTCAAACTATAATATTTTTTTCCCCCGATGATCACGTAGGATGCCACTCTGGTTATTCAGGCCGATCGATCAGATTAAATGAACATTGGTTGCGCGGGCGGTGATAAAATTAGCTATATTCGAGGTTGCGATCATTATATAAACACCAGATCCATTAATCACATACATTTGTCAGTATAAACTAATAATTGTTTATTGTAGAAAAGGCAATTCATCCAGAGGACCGGTTTCGTCCTTGTTGGGAACTCATAACGTACTGGACAGACATTGTCGCGGACAGGGCTCGAATCTGGGCACGTCTGCTTCGGAAACTGGTGCTTTAACCACTGGTGCGGCAGTGTGGCTCAGTGGTTAGTGTAACAGATTCCGTAGCAGACGTTCTCTGGTTCGAGTTCTGTCCGCGTAAAATTCTGGCCAGTACGTGATTACCCAACCTGGACGAACCGGTATAATGGATGAATTTTTTTTCTACACTATTAAATTCTAAGTTTATATTGAAAATGGATGTGCATAATGGGTCAGGTGTTTAGATCATAATCCAACCCTGATTATAACAATTGATCGGTCAGATTTTCAGTAGCTGGTGTAAATAAAATCGAGATGTTAGAGATTGCTCTTTCAGAAAAAAACAGCAAGTTTCCATCACTTTGTTCGAAACACACGTGCATTTTCCACACATAATTAGTATTTCATGAAGTACACTGGAAAAAGCGAATGAGTCATAATGTGTGCAGGTACGTAATGCGTGTTTAAGCATTGAACGCAAAATGGAGATGATGCATATAAATTAATTTTTTCCCCTCCTGGTTTTTCTATACCTGTTTTAATTTTCTATCTGTTTTTGCTTCAGAAAATTTATGTATAATCATGCGTATTTTTAGACATTGATTAATAAATATCGAGTGCAATATTTATTGTTCCTGCCTTCATTTATTTTTATCTTCACGCGTGTTTTGTGCTTTTAAAACATTTAAATAAAATGTATCGACATTTTGTTATTATACGCTCTTTTCTTAGTGCAAAAAATATTATTGCTTTATTGACTATTTTATTCTAAATTTGCCAATTGATCTTTAAATATGTAATTTGAATAATGAAATATATTGTGTATTCAAGCAAGCATTTATTATACGGTAGGTTTGCAAAACACAATTTGCACAATCATTTCTTTATGGCCATTTATTGAGGATAGTTTACATTACCCTGATACGCAGATTATTTTGAAATTTTTTTGACCAGATAAACAGATGGCACCTTTAAAGCATGAAACTATGTCCGGTATTACCTCGAGAAAAACGTTCACGTAGGTATCATTTGCCTAAACAATGATCTATTGGTTAATTCGAAAAGTATTACGCACTTAATGCTCATCTATAAATGCTTCTTCTTTTAGAATGTCAGTGGCTTTTACAAACATACGTTACCAGTGATTCCTCTTTGTGCCTAATTTCTGACTTGATGCATCTCCAGGAAAGAAATTTACTTTAGAATCGGAACATAATAGATATATTTTAAAACATACCTTTAATGAAGTTTTATATTTGAAATTTCACTATTCGGCATTGGCAAAATATTATCAAACGTCGATTCGTCTACAGAGGTTTCACAGTTTATACTGGTGGTTTATATTGTGGTTAAAGAGCGTAATACCGGCTCCAACTGATGAGTCGCCAGTAAGAACGAAACTAATATTCATGCGATTATACTTTCCGTTCATGCTGTCTTTGGATTATCCTTCCGGTCACAACTGAACTAATTTGTTACTAGGTTCGCAAAACCTAATACATACTTGCAAATATATTAGTTCTTCGCAACAAACAGTATTTAACTGTAATATATTGAATCGAATGATGTTATGCTTACCGCAAAATGTGATGACTGATATCGATCAAGGCCAGAGTGTATGGATTAACTGGAGTAACAGGCGTTCAGAAATTGTTGTAATTCTCAATTTCGGTGAACTATAGCATAAATTGATATCCATCAGGTTGGTATCATGTTCTGATTCGGAAACCATAGTGTTAGTACCATGTACATTTTCGGTACAATAATGTTGTTTGAATAAAATCGCTAATTTCGGACAGGAAGCGACGATTGAACGATTTGAAATCGTAAATTACTGCTATAAAGAATAAAAAAATATTGGATTCCCATTAACAAGTATGTGGCTATAAAAATGTAATACTTGATAATCAATTTCCAATAACATTGATTTTTTAAATTTCTTATTATATAATTTAATCTATTAACAAACTATCTTTAATAGGTTTAATTGATTTAGATGGGCTTTCGATTTAATTATAAAGTTTTGTTAAATAATTTGCTTGACTTTTTTGTCTGAACTATTTCCTGACATTATTTTATAATTAGGCTCTTCATTCTTCAAACTACCTAATCAATTAACCTTGAAAGATTTTATTCCTGATGAATTTTTATTACATTCCTTCTTCCTTTACCATTAAATTGAACTCCTATTATGTCATTTCACATGGTAATAAAAATTATTCTGACTTCTACAATGCAAAAATTAACATTCATCCACTTCATCCACCTTAGCGTGGATACCAAAATACATGTAAGTATATTTAACTGAATACATAGCAATTATGGAAACACACACAATGGAGCAACATGTGCCTGTCTAACGAAAGGTCAGTAATTATTGAGATTACGCAGTGATGGTTACAAGTTATGCAGTTTGAAATAAGTGACTCATCTGCGTTATTATATAACAGTTAGATACTGTTTGTGGTGGTGAAATAATATATATATATATATATATATATATATATATATATATATAAGTACACTAGGTGATGCGCACCTAGTAACTAGAGGAGCGAAGGATAAACCAATGCCAGCATGAACGGAAGCTATAATCTCTGTGTAGCACTAACGACTCATCAGTATTTGCCGTTATTACGCCCATTACCCACTATATATTTGGGTGAGGAATGTGGGAAAATAGGACGCTACAATCCCCTATACGAATGTGTAAACCTGCAGTTGTGATAAGTTGTTATAAAATCTTAGTCATCGCGACGATATATGTAATATATATTTACCGAGTCATTACATGATACCACACTGTATAAATTGAAATCCATCATTTTGGTATCATGTACCGATTCGGCAACCATAGTTTTATTAACATGTTTTATTCGGTGTCATGATGACAAAATAGCCACACTGTTGTTACCACTTAGAGAATCTGTACATATACATATATATATATATATATATATATATATATATATATATACTATGTATAGTGGGTTATCTATGAAGTCGCATTGTCAGAGACTTTTATAAAATTAGCTTCACTATTGCAGGTTTAATCAATCGTATAGGAGATTGTACCGCTCTATTCTCTCACATTCCTCACTCAAATATAAAGAGGGTAAAGGGCATAATACCGACTCCTCCTGATGAGTCGCCAGTAAACAGGAAACGAATGCACATCTGATTATACGTTCCGTGATGCTGTCTAAGTTTTATCCCTGTGGTCATATTTGAACTTAATTTGTTACTAATTGCGCAACACCTAATACACATTTGTGTTATTAGATTATCTTAGTTTGATATTATGAGCAAGAGTCTGACAAAGTTAACATTATTGAAAAAATTATTATTTTCCATTCTAAATAAGACTAGGAAACGATACACTGTTATTCAAAGGAGGACCTTGTAGTTGAACATAATAAATCTTTGAGTTTAGGTATGAAAAATCGCGCGTACAATTATCGTTTTATATATATATTTCAGTAGATTGAGTCACAAAATTTGAAGCAAATGAGCCCAGTTTAGATTCATGTTCGCTTAAAATTCTGGACAGCAATTTAAGAGATTTCGATAAGGGCGAACCCGATCTACTGGATGTATTTCCTTTTCAACATTATGCAATTCTTAGTTTACACTGTTCAAAGGAAAATTTTTTAATGGGTCTGGTTTTTACATTGACTTTGCAACATTGATATAAATAGTTGGTGTCACTGCTCGCTAAACAATGTTAATTTAATTATATAAAAGATTAATTCAATACCACTTTCCCAGGTAGCTTGGTATCTTTGTTTTAATGACAAATTAGGGACGGTTAGTTATAACATTAGGCCTAAAGAGGTGCCATAGTGGCAACACCTAATGGGAAGGTCGAGACCTATCTACTACATCAATTTACCTATCTATATTATATAATACTTAGTTTCTACTGACAAATGTATGCGTATAATAAAGCTGGTGTTTACATCAGGTGCATGACATTGATTTAAATAAGGACAAAACCTGACTAATAGACGAATCAAATTTTATACCCCATTCCACTTTTTATACTGACGCCTTATACATGTAGATTCGAATCATGTCATTTGACTTTAATAACGAATCACAGCATCATGTGTTTTGATATAACATTAATTATGTCAGTTCATGTTCAAATATTCGAACTTTTATTTTAAAATACAGGTTTGAATAGATAATGGATGCTCATATTTTTATTGAGTTCTGAATGCTATTCTCGGTGTTTTTTTTGTCTCAGGAGATTTGTCAGACGACAGCAGAACAACGCGAATCTGGTTTCAGATGTGCGCTAAAGAAGAATAAAACTATGCTCTGTTGTGATTCGCATTTATGATTGCTGAATTGCGCTTCAAAATGATCAATTATTTAAGCAGTAATAAGCCGTTCGGTTAATCAGTTTTCAATGTGCTGAATATAAATTAATTTCAATATTAATAATTAATGCCTTTTATAATCATGACAATAAGGTACAGACTGATTTCAATTTGAACGCATGTATTCGCGTAATTCATCGATTGTCTGGACTCTAGAGTAAGCACTTATTTATTAAGTCTCAAGAGAAATCAAATCTCTCTTGTGTAATCAGCTTAACAAATTAGAAAGTTGTACACAATCTGTGAATGGATATAAGTCATTTAACATTGTCTATAATATTCAAAAGGCGTACTTTTAATATGGAGTCTTACACTTTTATTGCACAAAACCAACTTAACCCATATAAAACGTTAGTTTCTCGCAGTGAATAAATAGATGGATGACGATTTATTCGCACAATTATTTCTAATCTCTGCCTAGTACTTATTCAATACTGTAAATACCATTCATTTAGCTTTGCTGAGCGTCCGAGCACGGTTTGCCTGGATTAATTGTGTTTTAGCGCAAAACCTCTCTAGCAAACAACCTCCAGACTTGCTGTTTTAATGCTTAAATGAAGGAAGTAAAATTATCGCTGCTAAATTTTTCAGACAATTTTTAATGATACGCCTGATTAGGGCCTAGCCAATTTGTTGGTGTCTAAAAGTTGGTTGTTCTTTTGTTTTCGCACAAATTTTTCATAAAGAAGTGGAAATAGCTAACAGACGATAATTCGTGCGCTGAGTATTTGTTGGAATAATTGAGGCTTAATCTGATGCAGATATCACATGCTGATAATCTTTTTGACAATCGCGAATGAACAGAGCGTTTTTTTTGTCCATAATCTAACACGATGCAATGAAGGACGTCAGGCCATCAAGTGGAGTGTCTACCCTTTAATGAATGCTTCGATTGCAATTAAGCTAAATACGAACAGCCCTTTCCTACACTTTACATAACACGTTTTTGCTAGAGCAACTTGCATATGCGTGGTAATAAGGAATATTTTGTTTTAATTTTCGCAAACTACAAATGCGTAGAAATCAGAAATATAATACGGAAGGCAAGGCAAATAAAAAAATTGCAATTCTTAATGTTAGATTTATTATCGGATTATTCTGCATTTCTCTAAAAGTCGTGGTTTCCTTAGCAAATATTTTGTGGCTAGCTTTGTCGATTTCAAATCATTCAGGGCACGTCCATTAAAGGGTAATTAATGTTATTTATCCAATTTCCTAAACTGTCATTAGATCTGAACATTTTTTATCCACATTTTTTCGGAATGTTAATTGGAAATTCGACTAAATTTACCTAATTAATGGTTTGAAGTAGACCACATTCTTACCGATATTGCCTTTGTGCGCGGACTGTGTTTGCACAAGTAAGCGCATAGAAATTATCCTTCTTATCTATCGTGTGCAAGCTAATAATCGACTTTGCTTAAATTATTATGCAAATTAATTTCTCCGAGAAGAATTTTTAAGCGTACATAGAACGAATTAAGTGCTTTTAAACGAGATAAAACGTTTCTCCCGAGATAAGTAGTTAAACACATATTAAATAAAGTACAAAAGCGATTTCGCTCCGTCTCATCAAATGATTTCTGCAGAAATGGAGGACATGGCTTAATATTTTTAAACAGAACATAATTGCTCTCATACAGAGAAGGAAGAAAGTATAAATAGACAAATCGTGGAAAACAGCAGATTCGGATGATACTTGAAGGGCTCCATTGTAGTGCCAGCGAACGAAAAATTAGTTTTTGTATGCTGAATTCATGGCATCTTCTCTTTATTGCAATTGCCTCAAAATGTGCAAAGTCCATTTTGCACAAGAAAGATTATGCAAGGTTTAGATTTCAATGCGATACCAATCTCATTTTTCTACAGCAAGCTGTTATGTGCTCGGACAGGCGCAACATCTTTGCTCATCTTCATCTACCGATAGACAGTTGTTCACAGGTCCATTCCAACTTTAGATAACGTTTGTTGCAGGTAGAATCGAATCTTTATTTGGACCGTTTTATACACTGTAAACGAACTTAATTCAATTTTTCTATTTTTATACAAATAAGTCGACAAGATGGAGCAAAAGCGCTTTTATGAAATACATAATTTATTTCTAAAGTTCATTATTTGGAATAAGCGACTCTTTTATGTGATATATATATATATATATATATATATATATATATATATATACATATCGTCATTGAATCTGACAAAATTTGTAAACTAACGTGCAAATAAGCACAGGAAGTGGAATCCATAACTTATACTGAAACTTCTACACAACTGAACATTTACTGATTAATTTTTGTGTAAGTTGAAAAACTTAAGCTTTCCTCAGTAAAAAGTAATTCTTTGTTGTTGCGACCTTTTGCTGGAAGAGATATCTTATGTAAATCTGAAGAACAGCTGAACTCATACAATTGATCTATATAGTTTTTTTCAATGAATTACCACTGTTTGCAGCAACAAAAACTCATCATTCTTAGAATGGTTCTTAAAACTAGGTAAGCAATTATTGAAAGGATGAAGCATAGTCTTCTTAATAACTAGTCTCGTCCTAAGAAGTTTGTTAAAAAATAATTTATAAAAATAACGTCTATACCATGCGAGGCTCTTGTTCATTAAAACAAACTAGTTGCAATTCTGGTGATGTACAATGTAGGTAGAGTGTTAATTACATTTAATCATATATGTTATTTTAAATTAATTAATGCTAGCAAACAACGATGGTTTTGGTAAATCTTGTCGACATTTGCAAGAAACCTCAAAAATGGTTACAGTCAATATAAATCTTTTTTCAATAAGCCACATACGGCCCATTTGAGTGGATTGAATGAGAACCGTGATCGTGTTTGTCTTTCACCTGGAAAAGGATCAGATTTGGACATAAAAAATTGCGATTACCATGTTTTTTTATGGATGAACGCATGAGTACTGTTGCGCAATTTGGAATTGACACTAACAGTGATGTATCAAAAAATTTGACAAGGGTATATCACGCATTCTGTGCTAAAACAACTGAAGCCAGTTGTATAAAATAGAAAACTAGATTTTGTTTTTCTTACTGAAGACGTACCAAACTGAAATTTTGTTAAGTCTTGTTGTTTCTCTGACAAATACGCCAACGTACAAATTATTGAAACTGTTTTCTCACCTATCAAATCTGTAAATAATCATTTATCGTAGAACAGCTTGAAGTTTTCTTTTAAATTTGTTGAAATTAAATATAATAAAGAATTGAAGCTGTCAAAATTGACTAACTTGACTTCTTATTTATACTTTTGAGATTTGTGTACCTCAATCATGGTGAATTACCGCAATTTAAAACTTAGTTTAGAGCGACCGGAATAGTTAATTTGCTAAAGATGCTCGTGTGGTAATTTAGTACGCTGCTAGCCAAATGTACGGACTATATATATATATATATATATATATATATATATATATATATATATATATATATGTATATATATATATATAATATGTATTTTTGGTATGTGAAATCTCATGTAATGCTTAATAAATTAAATAAATAACATCAGAGTGCTCGATTTACATTTGTCAATTTGTATGAGGATAACCTAGCTGTTTGAGGTGGGAAAATTAAACATAGAACCAAAGGTACATTGTTCAGATAATTCTGCTTAAATAAAAACTTTGACAGAGAAATATAAATTATCGACATCTCATGCCCAATGACACGTCAAGACATGACGTAATAAGGCAATGATCTTTTAGTTACTTATGTACTGAATTACTTATTTTAACCAAGGTTCACATCTTGGCATATACACCAATCCCATTATATATACATTTTGCAAAAAAATCATAGATCGTATAGAGTTGAAAAGGCAATTAAACCCGTTGTCAATGCTTGTACTTATGATAAGAACCGGTGCATATGCACCTACAAAACAAATTTAAAGAAAAAACGAAGCTCATTTAAAGTAGATTTTGTTCATTAGTGGCGTACAAATATTTTGAAGCTAAAATATTTTTTAGTTAACCAAACTCAGAACATTGTCGCTGTAGCTTGAATACAAAATTCCACTGCAATCTGCATCTAACTTTATCAAAGTATGAGTTATAACTGTGGACAATCGCATTCACGCAGATAAAATAGAAAGTTGTTTCAATGCTCGGTAGACCGCGTGAAAACCTTGTCTGTGCAAAATAGGTTCGGTGTAAAACGTATACTTTAGACAAAACACATTTTTAAATTTTAAATATGCGACATTCCACTAATTTGCTTTAAGTTGTGTAAGTATGCTTCCTTATTTGGTGATTAAAAAAATCAGTAGATGTAAGTAAGAACTGTGCAACCTGAAAAAATTCATCGTGCTCTGGTTTTACTATGGGTAGTACCTTGACTTCGGGCAATATATTTTGAGTTATGTTTCTCTTATTTAAACTTCCTGAAGAATATGTATTTCTTGTAATTTCATTTGACAAACTTTTCTTTTATCAATAATTATTCATGTCTTCAGTATCTCTTGCAAATCTGCTGATAAATAACAAGGAAGCGATCCTAAACAGTGTATAATTGGCTTTTGAAAATTTAAATCTGCGGATATTTTACCTTTTATTTAAAAATAAATATCCTAAAAGTATAATCGTTAGATACTGTTTTTGGCGGAGAACTGGTGTATATGCAAGTTGTAACCAGAAGGATAAACCAAAGACAACATGAACGGAAAATATAATCTCGTGCACATTATTTTCGTGCTTACTGTAGACTGATCATTAGGAGCCGGCATTATGCTAGTTACAAACTATATATTTTTTTGAGGAATGTGCTGTTTAGATTAATGTGTAACTCTTTGGCAATCCTAAGATGCGTTGTTCTCAGGAAACAGCGTTAAGAAAATGGTCCAAACCTGCTCTTGTTCTGCCGGCTGTGACGTGAGCGCGGCTTGTGATCTGGCTGAGCGTGAGAATTGTATTAGGTGACTTAGCGGCACAGGCACAGTCTTTCTGTTAGTAGCTGCTTTTGCCGGGGTGAACTCATTGTGTTGCTGCTGTTGGATGATCTGTGTGTACTTTGAGCACGTGTGTAGTTGTCGGACAGTTGGTTTGCGAGTGAATTATCGGTTGCTTTGATGTTCCGTCTCATGCCGTGTATTATATGAATTAATTTTTTGACCCCACAAGTAGCCATTGTTTGTACAGTCATCTTTTCCAACATTCCTCACCAAAATATATAGTGGTTAAATGGTGTAATACCGGCTCCTACTGATGAGTCGCCAGTAAGCACGAAACGAATGTGCATGAGATTATACTTTCCGTTCATGCTGCCTTTGGTTTATCCTTCTGGTCACAACTGAACTAATTTGCTACTAGGTTCGCAACACCTAATACATACTTGCATATATATTAGTTCTCCGCAACAAACAGTATTTAACTGTTATATATTGAATTGAATGATGTCATGCTTGCCGCGAAATGTGATAACTGATATCGATGAAGGCCAGAGTGTATGGTTTACTGGAGTAACAGGTGTTCAGAAATAGTTGTAATTCTCAATTTCGGTGAACTATAGCATAAATTGATATCCATTATGTTGGTATCATGTACCGACTCGGCAACCATAGTGTTAGTACCATGTAACTTTTCGGTACTATAATGTTGGTATCGGTTACTAACACAATAGCCATAGTGTTAGCATCCTTTACAGACTCGGTATATATATTATATAGTGTGAGTTAGCGTTGAAGTCGCATTGTCATTGACTTTAGATGATGTTAGCTTTACTATTGCAGGTTTACACATTCGTCTAGGAGATTGTACCGTCCTATTATCCCACATTCCTTACCCAAATATGCAGTGGTTAAAGGGCGTAATACCGGCTCCTACTGATGAGTCGCCAGTAAGCTCGAAACGAATGTGCACGAGATTATACTTTCGGTTCGTGCTGCCCTTGGTTTATCCTTCTTGTCACAAATGAATTAATTTGTGACCTGGTGCACCACACCTAATACATAATCGAATATACATTAATTCTTCGCAATATAACAGTATCTAACCTAGCTAATTCATGTGTTGATGTATTATTCATCGAAGAAATTGATCACAAAGTAATACGATGTCTATGCTTACTCGCACTGTTGCAAATGTGACCAAGCAAATATGCTGAACATAAGCAAATGAGGCCGGTCGCACCAAAGATACTCAATTTATATGCTTAACCGAAGACGCATAAACACTTTGTTTCAAAAAATAAACGCAATATATATCGATAACTTCAGTGCCACGATTGCATAATGTCAAAGCTTCCTGTCCACATAAATCCAGCCTGATCCAAAATTTTGTTTGTCTTACGCCTTTAGGACTACCAAACGTCGATCCATCATCCTATACCAAATCCCTTTTTTGGAGTCCACCTTCTATGGTACAGTTCCCTTGCCATTTACCCAGTCTGGATAGACATATTCCTTAGTACCAATGAAGAATATGAACTCCTTAAAGGATCTTATTTATAATATTCAGAGACAGAAAGCTAATTCAAAATTAGTGGCTTATATCGACTAACTGTACATTTCTTTAGAAAATAATTCATTGAACAGAGTAACCAAACAACTAAAATTTTATCATAGAAGTCAAATGTTCACAAAAGTAAGTTACATGTAATTTCTACGCGACTCTACCTTTCTAGGCCAATCAAGGTTAACAAAATATAATCCTTCAATAAAAGTACGAATAATTTATACACATCGTAAAAAATTAAATTAGTAAAATCTAATTAGTATCTACACCGCTTATATTTTTGGTTTACAAAATGAAGAGAAAAACAACATTAATTTAGTAACTCTCAGAAATTGTGACGGATTAATTTCTATACGCATTCTATCAATAAGTACATAAAATATATACATATAACAAAAGATAAATAGAAATATAATCAACAGTGAAGTTTAAATTAAATTTTAAATGAATATAATGATCAACCTGTCGGATTTTCAGTCAGCGGGGCATCGGAACCACTAAAAACCTATTTATTAAGACAGTCAATCTATCTTCCACCGTCCTATTTTCCGACATTCCTCACTCAAATATATAGTGGGTAAAGGGCGTAATACAGACTTTTACTGATTAGTCGCCAGTAAGCACAAACGAATGTGCAAGAGATTATTCTTTACATTCATGTTGCCTTTGATTTACCTTTCTGGTCATAATTGAAATAATTTGTTACTAGGTTCGCAACACCTAATACATACTTGCATATATATTAGTTCTCCGCAACAAACAGTATTTAAATGTTATATATTTAATTGAATGATGTCATGATTACCGCGAAATGTGATAACTGATATAGATCAAGGCCAGAGTGTATGGATTTATTGGAGTAACAGTTGTTCACAAATAGTTTTAATTCTCATTTTTGGTGAACTGTAGAATACATTAAAATCCATCGTGTTGGTACCATATACAGACTTAGCAACCATAGTGTTAGTACCATGTACCTTTGCGTTACTATAATGTTGGTTTCGCTTACTAACACAATAGCCATACTGTTGGTATTCTTTACAGACTCGTTATATATATATATATATATATATATATGATATAGATATATATACATGATATAGATATATTACATGAGTGAGTTAGTGTTGAAGTCGCATTGTCGAGACTTTATATGATGTTAGCTTCAATACTGCAGGTTTTCACATTCGTCTAGGAGGTTGTACCGTCCTATTATCCTACTCCTTACCCAATTATATAGTGATTGAAGGAGTAACACCGGCTCCTACTGATGAGTCGTCAATAAGCATGAAACGAATGGGCATGAGATTACACTCTCCGTTCATGTTGTCTTTGATTTATCCTTCTGGTCACAACTGAAATAATTTGTTACTAGATTCGCAACACCTAATACATACTTGCATATATATTAGTTCTCCGTAACAAACAGTATTTAAACTGCTATTTGTTGGCGAAAAACGCAACTAAACACTTTAAGCATGAGACCTAGACTCAACACTAAATTCTGATTTATGTATTGGCCATGTTTCAGTTTCGTACGGCATATGAGATCGAAAAACTTTCACTGCCAGCATAAACGTCTGACTTATCGAATCTATATCTGACATTTTAACAGAATAACAAAGCTAATCTTAAAAGTTATAATCTGTCACTTTTGCTTGATTTAATTAAATATACTTTTTTATTTGATAATATAGAAATTCAATTTATCAATTTAACAGTTTGAACCCTTATTGGATGCTAATAAAATATTTCCCATAATTGCGTTTTACCAGTGTCGAAACAGATTGATCTTTTTTAATTTTTTTGACTATTCTGTGCGTCACAAAAGCCGTGAAATACCTTCAACTTTCATATACCAACTTCATTTTCATGTTCATTGTTTATTTCAGGTTAACCCTTCTGGCATCACTTAGGCCTTAACTTCGTGCTAACGATTTCTGGTCTGCTATTTAACAGTAAACAATAAGTAACTTTGGCAAATTCTATTCAATAACAGAATAATGTCTTAGTTTTAATTATATATCTACTGATGGTATGGAAAGGTAATAAATATGGGTTGCAATCACGATGTAAAAATCATTCCCATTATATACGTGCATTTACCATTATAAACTAAGCGTTGTATAATGTAGAAAAGGAAGTTACTTTTACTATGCTTATGTTATATTGGTAAATGCACGTATATAATGGGACTGGGGTTTAAATCAAGATCGTATACTTGATTTAATAATAGCTATCACCACCCGCGCAACCTGTGTTCATTTAACAAAGGAAGTTATTTTTTATATCCACTTTGTCATTAATGTATTTTTCTTCCTAATAAGATATATATATATATATATATATTTCTATTATAATTTTCACCATTTTTATATATATCAACTGTAACATTACAGAAAAGCATACTCCGTCAATGCAATAAGCAATGTGACATTATTTATTTGAAACCTGTTCAACTAGATAGGTACGTTTGGGAGATGTTGGCGGTTTATTTCCAAATAGTATTAATACCTTCTTGGAGTCATATCATTTCGCCTAAAAAATGAATTTTAACATTGTTGCTGTGTAATATATCTGTTAGCCAAATTTTCATAAGATTCAGAGCATTATGCGCTGTTTCGGCCTACTGGAGATTGGATGTCCAACCGATATTTTTCTCTATGCACATTTTACATTTTAGAAAACAATTGTATGTACCAATTTCATTTGAAATTATATTTAATAAATTTCATTTAAAAATTAACATTTTGTTTTACTGCTGTTATTTACATTAGGAAGAACATTGGAATGTTTCCATGTCGTTTTAATCAATGATTGCTTATATATATTTAATTTGTGTTTCTGTTTAAAGTTATTTATCTTTTGGTTGCTTTGCCTGCGAAATTAACAGCTGGCTTGTATTTGTAGGAAGAATTTGTTTATATGGAATAGTTTTATACCGTCAGGTGGTTGACCTGTAATATAAGCAAAGAATAATTTTGTTGATAAGTAAGGGTAAAGAATTTATCCTTGCGATAGTGTATAAAATTCATATAATTTATAAAAAACTATTTTTTGAAAATTAGTCTGGTTTAGATTTATACCTTTTTTATAAGCACGAACAAGCCTCAATCGTAGGTAAGTTGGTTTGTAAAATATTACAATAATATCCTGCGAATGAGCGCAATCTGACTAATAGGGAAAAAATATTACTTCACGTAGGTCCTTTTAATGTGCTACCTTCTAAAACGGGGGACAGTTTTTCATTAGTGCATGTATTGGAACACAGTTAATATCACAAACAAACATTTAATTTGATGTATAACAGCTCTACAGCAGATTTTTTTAAATAATAAGCTTTTGTGCATTGCATAACCATATTTATTAAAAGGTAAGACCGATAACATGGAAAGGAAAGATCACTCGTGTGTAAGAGTGAACGAGATAAAGTAATCGAAGGCAGCCTGTGGTCCCTTTAAATTCCACACAAACGAACATCTAAGTACAAGGTTTTGAGTGATAATTTCCCTTGTTCTCTGGAATATTGATTAACCAGCATTCAATCTCATATCGTTTCTATTTGCGCTTTTCATTGTTTTCTTCAGTATAATTTCTTATTCCGGAAGGCAGTGTAGTCGTAAACGAAAATCTGAATCAGAATAATGCCGTGTCAATTATACATCAGTTTGATTACCCGGTATAATCACATACCATACACTTTTCAATATATAGTTATACTTCAAAGTTAGCAAACTTAAAAGCATAAAAGGTGTCAAAGTGTCTATTTGGAAGCTTTGTTTGACTCTATTTGGTTTATCTCGTCTGTTTCTATAAATTTAGCCAAAATCAGCTTCGTGTTTTACGTTTTACTACAAATTGATACTTATTTGACTTATTCATAAGCGAACATTCTATAAAATATTAATTTACATGTGCAATTCTTAAGACATACTCTCAATAATAAATAGATTTTTGCACAATTTGAATTATAACCATAATTTTATTAATGGTTTATGCATTTTTTTTTTAAAATTCAGATCAAACCATGGTTAAAATCGTTTTTTTTAATATTTTTTTTATTTTAAAATATGAACTATTGGTTGATAGGCTACTATTTCTTTTGGGGTAAGACCTATTTCGCTTTGGAGGATTTTTATTCTTTGATTTCACCATGTTTGTGAATTCAAATTTAAATATTCGTATGCACGTTATATAAAGTCAGAAATACATGTCATATTAATTAATAAGTTATAGAAGTAATTTTACACGTCACACACGCAACTTGTCAAACAATTATGATTCTTTAAATTGTTAATCGAAGCAAGCCAAGCAGACTCTGTCGGGTTGCAAACGAAACCTGGTGGCCTTAACGGAAATACAGAGCCACATACGCGCACATAACTGAACATCTAATTACCACTGTTTTGTTCAGTATGCTTAAAACTTGTTTTCACGATAATACTGCGTAGAGAATGTGATGCATCTGACAGCTTTAAGAATCAGTTACTATACAAAATTCATTCCTTTTTAACATCCTGGCACTTCGAATGTCTTATACCTAAATCTTATAAAATTGTATTGGTCTACAGTGAAATGAAAATATTTTTTAAAAACCATATTATCTCTGAACGATAAAAAAATATTAGAACTAGGTGAAATCAAACTACAATGAATTGCACCTATTTAGATAAAAACAATATGAAGCATAATTAAAAGAACATTGGTTGATAAAAGTTACCTTTAATCTAGGGTGCAATCTTGATATAAACACCTGACCCATTATGTACACCCATTTGTCAGTATAACCTACGTATTGTATAGCGTGGAAAAAGGCATTTCATCAAATAAACCGGTATCGTCCATGTTGGGAACTCATCAGGTACTGTCCAGAATTAGCCGCGGTCAGGGCTTGAACCTGGGCACATCTGCTTCGGAATCTGGTGCTTTAAACACTGAGCAACCCTGCCGGACACTACACACAATTTTCAGTTATATACTTACTAATGTTACTTGGTTAGCCATTCATTTTGGTAGATCCTACAAAGTATTCATTTACATCTAAAGTGTGCACTAACCATCCTTAATCTGTCATTATATAACAGATACTACTGAAGCTTAATTTTATCCATTCACATATAAAATGTACTAAAATTCAGGCACTAATGCAACGAAATTGACTAAACTATGCATGACTTAGATACAATAACCTATATGTTTGAAACTTCTAACGTAATAATTTCATTTATATTTTAGTTCACAGTTATTAAATGACTTAACGAATATCGTATTTTATTTCATCATGTGCGCGGAAGCGTGCTCCTTTTTCGAAGTACCACTTTTACAATTGATAATAACCTGATATCGACCCACGTCATCACTAATTATTCAGGTTTTCAATTTATTTGCGTCAACTAAAAAAAATTAATTATTATAATTTTGTAATAAAAAACACCGTTTATATTTCATAACAGAGGCAATAATAAGTCATTCCAGTAGGGTGGGTGGGCTTCAATTGAATGCACACTACCAACCCTAAACAAAATTTGACTTATTTTGAATCAGCAATAGTTCACGGAAACAAACTCTCTAATGAGGAAAAAATGGCGTAAAATTTAAATTATATTTTAGAAAGTAGATTTCCCAGTACTGCCATTGGTACTCGCCTTTTTAGTGTAATTGTCTGATGTAGATGACGAATTGTGCAGTGTTAACCACGCTGCACTAAATGTTTCTTAAAATGTCCCAAATGAAAATTTCATTTGATTAATAAGTGTACGATGCGGCATGGTTAATATTGAATTAGTCATGTCCGGTGAAAAATCAATTGAAATTCACATCAGCAGACGTAAGCAGACTCAAATGCAGCATTGTCAGTGAGTTGTGAAACCTAAGCGGATGCTCTCAGTCGTCAAGATAACCGTTTTGTCTACACGACATTTGACATTACATAACTTTTAACGGTTAAAGTAGTTATTTATATAGTTACAACGAGCATTGGTTACGCGGGCGGTGATAAAAATTATTTTAATCAAGGTTTTAATCTTGATATATATACACCAGACCCATTATATACATGCATCTGTCAGTGTAAACTAAGCATTGTGACCTTTAGAAATGGCAATTCATCAAATATACCGGTTTCGACCCTATTGGAATCTCATCACGTACTGTCAAGTATTTGTTGTGAAGAGGGCTGAAACATTGGCACGTCTGCTTCTGAATCTGGTGCTCTAACAACTGGTGACTCGGAGATTAGAGTACCACATTCCAAAGAAGTCATTATTCCGCTAAAATTTATACCAATTATTTTACAATAAACTTGAAAGCCAATCTAACATTTGCAACATATAAATAATTACTTTAAATAATACATTTGGATTTGCTCGCTTTTAGCTTATCTCAGTAAACGAATTTAAAATAGTATTTCAATATTTAATATTATTTGTTTGTGCTCCGTTGTTACTTGAGCAATCTCGGGAGACATTTGCTATTTTTTTCTTTTACTCCTTCTAGCATTCAAATCAGACCTAAATAGAACCATTGACGTGTTCTCGATGAATCAAAGGGCTATGTTATAAAACTGGTCACATTGTTTCTTTAAAAATTATATTATTTGCCTTCTTCTGTTGTGCAATAGTTTAATAAATTGAATTTTGGTATTTATTATATGAGAAAATGTAAATAAGTATATATTATGTGTTGCAAACCTAGTAACAAATTAGTTCAGTTGTGACCAGAAGGATAAACCAAAGGCAGCATGAATGGAAAGTATAAACTCATGCACATTCGTTTCGTGCATACTGGCGACTCATCATTAGGAGCCGGTATTACGCATTTTAACCACTATATATATCTCTTCTGATTGTAGTAGGAATTTGTAATATTATTAGCGTTTATTTTCAGATTCTGATTATGCTTTAGTTTATTTAGATTGATTAGGAATTTGCCAAACAATAATTTTTATCGGGTTTTATCACCTGGGCAAAATTCTCGAATACTTTGAAATGTTTACTGTCCGTTTTTTAATGTTTTAACAATTACAAAAGACTTGGCTTTTCAGCCTTTAATGTGGCTCAAACCTTTGTACCAAAAAACGTGGTTTTGATTTACATTAAAGGGTGTCGAATGCTTCTAGAAATTAATTCAAATTTCATAAAAATATCCCTAAAGTTAGACTTAATTTACTCATATTATTTCCAAAAAGAAGCGAGACACCATTCTAAGAATGAAATAGTGGAAGGTAGCATCAAATAGAAGAACTTTGAAAGTCATATTCAATCATATAAGATAATGATTTAGCAGACATAACTAAACATATCAATTTTGCCTAAAATGATGTGCTATATAAATTCACCTTTGAAATAAATTATGTAATAACCGCAAAAATATGCTTCATTGCCTAACTGCTATCTTCTTAAATGACAAATTAAATGGAACAGTTTAGGAATACTTTTTACGGCTTGATTTCTTAAGTGATTAAATGCAGATAATGAATTAATGCTGTTAGCCTTCAAAGCAGATTATCCACCTAATTTTCCTCAACTAAACGTGTGGAGAGAATTTTCCATCTGTTTCATTACAATTTTTGTAAGAGGAGATTGTAACGGCCGGTGTGCAAGTTTCTATTACTCTATGGAATGCGTAAATTGTCATATAAACTAGCTTATATTTAGTCGAGCACATTCATATATTGATAGTGGACTTTGAGCTTAATTTAGCCAAACTTTTAAAAGAAACGAATCATAAATCTTAGCATTTTAATATAAGACTGCGATGTTAAAACGCTAGTCTTCTGTTTTGATGATAAACTTAGCACAACATTTTTTAAGATCTACAGTTATAATATCTTTACCTAGAGACCAAGCTTCGGAAACTTATAAACGTGATCTTCTTTATTAACAAATAGGATTTGCTTTACTACCTGATTTTATAATAAAATGCAATAATAAAGTAATTTTTGTTATTGCTCTCATGATATTATATATTTGTTAACGATGAAGGCATGTTTAAACAAAACAATTTATTAAAACACCTCTACTTCTGATATTGACATGCGTGTAGCGCAATGTAAATTTAACGCCTAATTTTTAACGCTCTTTTCGTGCAATATATAAGATGCATCAAATTGGATCTTAGCATAAGGAATGCTCCAAATTGTAACTGAGAATTTATTCCATCAATCAATTTATCTTTTTCTCTTTTCGTAGAATTAACCTATTTATTGAATGATTTTCTGTCATGTTGAGCAGGGCGATCATCAAATTTGCATCATTTTCGGTTTTCTTTCGTGGGTAGTCGATTTAAAACTATCAGTCCTGCATAGATCCGATAGATCCTCATTGCCAAGTATGCATCGAGTTCGTCGCGGTGATGGCTGGGTGCGAATTCGTCCCTTTCCTCCGAAGACTTCAATATCATTTACAGTAACCAGTGAAGGACTAGTTAGTACATCGTTTCCAGTGGTTCGTATGAACGATTTTGAAGACGTCGGAGGTAAGGGACGAATCTGCACCCAGCCACCACCGCGACGAACACGATACCTACTTGGCAATGGGGATCAATCGGATCTTTGCGAAACTGATAATGAAAATCGACTATCCACGATATTTAATCGTCGGTAACCAGAATTGACATAATTGTTACCTATTAAACAATAATTGATCGCGCGGATGGTGGTAAAATTATTTTTGTAAATCACGTTTGCGAGCTTGAAGTAAACATCGATCCCATTGTATTTAACCAGTCGTCGAACAACATAACAAATCTACCGCCAGTCGCAACGCACTGTCTTGTTTCGAGCTTCCATGACCATCATCAGATTACGACGGCAAACTGACTAGCGAGGATCAAACCGCAATGTTCGTGACTGCATGGAAATTGTGCCGCCGAAATTTCAAGACTACTAGAGGTGAGAGCCGCATATCCAATATATGCAATGCGGTTTGATCCTCGCTAGTCAGTTTTTCGTCGTACTCTGATGATGATCATGGAAGGTCGAAACGCGACTGGCGTTAGTTTTGTTATGTTGTTCGACTACTGGTTAAATACAATGGGATTGGTGTTTACTGCAAACTAGCAAACTTGTTTTTTTTTAATTGTTGCCCATTAACTTTTATAGCTCAAGTTGTAGGCAAATGCGCTACATGGTCAGAATTTAGTTTCATGTAACCAAATAATTCTTTATTATACAAAATGTGTTTCTGGTCAAAAACGGTTAATAGGTGAAGTAGTTTTGTAAGAATGAGTGAATTCTGCTACGTCTAATTAAAAACAACATAACTTCGGTAGTAGTGTTTCCGCACACGTTAATTAGTTAAAATTGCATTTTCTCATTATTTATAAGCAGTACAATCACGTGGTAATAATAAGTCTGTGAATATAATTTTTGTTAACTTTGTAATATACCTGACAAATCTTCAAAAGTTGCTGCGTTTTCACTGTAAATATGAGACGTCAAATTAGACAACTTACTTTTAATTTCCGTTGTAACATTGCGGATTTGCCTGAAAAAGTTTAAATATCAATTTGATTAATGTATACTATGTAAATTATAGCATGTTCAGTTTACAGAAAATTGACTATCGTTATTACTTTAATTAGTTAAGAAGTAGAAAACTTGAAAAAATAAAATAAGTATAGAAAGTTAAACTATAGGATTCCACCTGTTGAGTGTCTAATTTCAAACAAAATTGAAATTTAATTCATAGCTTAAAGGCGCAAAATATGCAATACAGTTATTAATTTCACACAAAATAGTTTTATAAATTAATTATTGTTAATACATTACTATCTTTGTTTTTGCTTTTTTATATGATAATTAACTTTTCCGCATGAAACGCAAATATTGTTCTGCAATTCTGAAGAAATATTTTGCACAACAGGATAGCAATTAATTGTTAAACAAGGCTTTCGCATTCACTTTCTACATTTTTTCTAAGAATAAGAAAAATTTTAAAACAAAATTACACCCAGATAAATAAAGGGCTAAACTTGATTTGTAAATTGCTACACTTTTGTTAAAACTCATAAATTTTAAATATAAATTAAATTGGAAAAGAAAATTTTCAAGGAAACTTTTATTAAAAAACAATATCATACGTGTGAAAACGGATAAAATAGGATCGACGTTTCTGATGAAACATTATGGTTATAATTTTATGAATTTTAAACAAATATATAGTAATGAAGCATACCTTTGAATACAAAGGACCCGACTGACAAGTTATATGGAGAAGAAAATATATTTATCAGTAATATTAATGCTATTGTTGAATTATATAATATACGTTACAACACTCCCAAAGAAAGAGGTGCGATTATGCTCAAAGTGTATTGTTTATTTAAGAGGCATAAACCATGTAGACCTTTAAAAATTAGTGATAACGTTCAACGCTCCCAAACATGAAAAATATATTAGTTTCTATCGCATAGGTTTAGAACATACTTGTACTTCTTTGATTACATTAATGTCGTTTTGTTAAGATTGCCGTTAAATGTGAACTAAAATGGGAATGGTATGTTGTCAGAGTTAGAAATTTCACCAATTTACCAATATAACTATAAAAAAATGCATATGAAAAGTTTCTGGGGAGAAATCTATAACATATTATTTATATAAAAGGCTAAGATATTATTTGTTTGGTGTAATAAACATGAGGATATGATAAATTTCTTAAATATAGCGAAACTTTAATTATTTACAATTTACAAATTATGATGAATCATATAGTAAATTAAATTTTCTTAATTTCAAGTTAATAAGCCGTGCCCTAAAATTAAACTGATCATTGAAAGGATACCTACTTTGTACTTTTCTCAAATTCAAGTCAATTTATTCGTATAGGACGAAAATTTGTATCTCAAAATGAATGATAATTAGAAGCCATACATGAAATATATTAGGGTTCTTTTATGTCAAATTTCAGGAATAACTAGTTTCCAAAGTGCCCAATTTCATATAATAGAAGCAAATAAGATGAATGTCGTAATTATATTAGGACATAATTGTTAGAACGCAAATTCTGATAGGACAAAGAAGAATTGTACGGTCATTTTAATATCGGTCTCGACACTAGGCATCAAAATTAAATCGCTGGCATGAAAAAATTAAAAAACCACTTATCCTGATCACTAAATGTCTTAGGCAAGCTGAGAGTAAAGGCACATTAGACACATCATACTTATATATATGCATGAAACTATACGCCCAATTAAGATACGAATATTCATATATATCACAAGGTAGAGACGTAACATAAACTCAATGGGGATAGTTTTCGATGCAAGTTAATATGTGACCGTAATAGATAAACAGATTGATTAGATACTCTGTCGAAATTAAATCCAGCGATGGAATGGAGGTAGCCAAATCACTGGACTCGATTTGCAACTTAGTACCAAATAATAGTACTAACGTAAATTCGCAGTAATAAAATTTATAGAACGTTGGATTAGACCTAGTTGATAAGTACCGAGTAAATATAAGCTGTATCTTAATTGGATTTCTGATTTCTTCAATATTTCAACCGTTAGGATTTTTTTAACTTAGCTAGGGTTTCTTTTAGAGTCTTTAAATAAAACATTTTATTTAAAATATTAATATTATTTATCTTTCAGTAGGACGTCTCCTAATTCGTCCCGTCTGACCTAAATATATTTCAATTTATTATTTTAATTAAAATTATGATTTTAATAACTCCTAGGTATCTTACCAGGTATGATTTTTTAAATTGTGTGTTAAAACTGTTTTACCGCCTTCATAAAAAGTCAAGTCATTCGTGAATACATAATTTCACAGTGACATTGAAGCAAGTAGCCTATCGCATGAAAAAATATTTTGACATTAATTAATGTAATTTCACTTAGATATAACTATTCGTGCATATAAATATGGTTTAGTGAACTTCTCTCATTTATACACACATACATAGCGCACGATAAACTTGAGAAACGGCTGTAGTTTTTATGATATCCATGACATGTTGGTAATTATCTTTAACTGAATGTAACTTTTGCAACAGACTTACTCATACACACTTACATCAAACACGCTTAATTTGTATAAAATCAGTTATTTTTATTACATCCACCACAAAACCTATATAAAGCTGCATAATTAAAAAATTACACTCTTTTAGACACTATTTCATATCTCTAGTGGTTTCATGAGCTTACCAATGACAAATGGACCCGCAAATTGGTCCCAAAAGCGAGATGATTTTCTTAATCCTATCCGTATAAATAGAACCGCTTGAAGACAAAACGTAACATCAATGTTACGTATTTTATCGTTTATATCGAAATGTGTTATAATTTTAAATTGACTTGATAAACAATAAACATCTTTCATTCACTTTCTGAAACGAAGATACAGTTTTCTGCAATTCTTGCGAAATCAAATAAACCACAGATTACGTTTGATATAAAAAGCTGTAAATCGTAGGGAAACCGTAGTGAATCGCATATACCGACGCATTTCTACTTCAAATAAACATCACCGGGGCATCACAGTAAACGGACCAAACCGGATCACACCACAATCAATAAATAAAAAGTGACAAATCGGATATGCGTCATTCATGGCCTATAGCATCGCATTCCTTGTAAACAGCTGAATTTTTAGTCTGCACAAGTTCTCTACCGCTTAGAAAATACTACTTTTTGCCGATTTCACTATATGTTAATATTATCTGCCATTAGAGAAACACTAAAAAAATATCAACTCTATTGATATCGCATGCAAACTGCAGACACTCATCAATCCCATTTCGTGGATTCACTCGCAATAAATGGCAAAACTACAGTCTAAATGTCACATTCCGTGATCCATCAGAT
>JAQBSW010009681.1:0-27665 GCA_029291075.1 Eudiplozoon nipponicum
ATATTAGCGTGATCTCAAATGGACGGTTTCCATCATGATTGTTCTTGCTTCTTCGCTTTTGCCAATTTCCATTGGAGAAATGTTTTGTCACGTTCAATAAATATTCTGTGAAAATTAGGGTTCTCACTTTTCATTTTATTGATGGTTTCGATCTGCATATTCGTTACAATAAACTCTTAAACTGCCTCTTTTTTTAAACACAAAAATATATTTTTATAATCAAAATTCAAAAGATCATTAGGATAACATTTTTCCGAGTTTATTACATAGCACTTTTGAAACCTTAATAGAAAGCGGTTTTCCGAAGCTCATTAGACAACTGATTACAAATTTGATAATTTTCTTAAAGGAAAATGTTTTCCCACAAGCTTCCTCACTAAAGGTGGAGTGATCGCCGATTGTCCTAACCTAGTATCCGTATCATGAATCTTTTTTTGAGCTATTTAGATAACCGTTTATTGATTCAAGTAAATTACTTTTATGCAGTGGTATACCCTCCTAAACCCTAAGTTTTTTAGTGATACAAGCTGTAGTTAGATAGCATATATAGTACATGAGACAAGACTTATATATTTCACAATTAATCTTTCTACAGATTTTATCCAGTTTGACAAACATTGTTAAATTGAATTCCCAATAGCGTCTGTCTATTTCAAGTGAAGCCTAATCCAAATAATATATATATTTTAGTTGCATTTCATTCGATAAAATGTTAATCTTTATTTACGTCCACCTTTTCTTAGCACGACCAACAAATATATCAATATCTCTCGCGGAAATTGTACATTGAATTGTTGTGCCAAAATCCTTGATTCCTTGCTGAAGTTTTATTTCAATAACATCATTAAACAGTTAAATTCAGTAAAATTACAGATTTTTAACACTTGCTTTCTAATATTATTCTTGAACCCTATTATAATTAAGTACTGACTTAGATCGTACATTTCTAATTTTTTTAGAATAGAATATCTTTATTTGGATTCAAACCACACATGTTCCATCAAATAATAAAATTGGAAAATGTACAATATATTATATTATGTTATATATAGAAAAAACAAGATTTTCGGATCAATTGAAAATATGATTTTTATGTTATCAGCAAACTTACATATTCGACCATTAAGGATCTTAGACTGCAAATTCGCAGATTTGATTTTAAATAAAATTTGTCCAGCTTTATCTTTTAGTAATCTGGATAACATATTATTTATTTGAATAATTTTGCTTCTTTTATACAAAGTATAGCTAGGTATTCTAAAGATAGTCTGATCAATATTCAATGAGTTAATCACCTTCATAATAGAATCAAAAGGTATAGTGGCAAATGTCTCAAGAAATAAAAAAGGACTATTAGTGCATCCATCTACCTTTCATTCATCGTAATAACATATTTTCACATGAATCATCACTTTACATCAATTTTTTTGTAAAAAACCTAATGGCACGTATCAAAGTCAGCAGGCAAAATAGAGTTCGTATGACATAGCATTAATAGTTCAACTATCTAAAAAAAAAAATAGTTGAGATTAAGCTATAATTTTGAGATTAGGTGGCCCGCACATTTTCGCAATTGCTTTAAGACTTTTGTTAGAATAATAAGAGGTATTGTACAATTAATCAATATTTTTTTTAGAATAGAATAGAATATCTTTATTTGGATTCAAACCACACATATTCCATCAAATAATAAAATTGGAAAATGTACAATATATATTAAAAAAATTATCACATCACATAAAATTGTGCAATTAGTCATATACAGATAAGTATATCTCACTAGTTGTACTATAAAATATATTGTAACGAAGAAACACAAATTAATGGCCGACATATTGCGTAAATTAAATTCAATTTTATTTACTTGCCGTTTAACCAATAGTGTGCAAGTAGACATGGCATGCTATTTAAGCACGGCAATTTACCATGCAAGTGAGTTGTCGCATTTGCATTCTGCTTTGCGTTACGCGTGTGCGTTCTGTCGGCCGTCAATACCTACGCTGATGATTTGATAGTTTTACCAACAATTGGCTACATCCGTGACTCATCTTGTTGCGGTACAACCAGCGAGACGAGCCAATTAATTGCAGAACCTGAACGACGTTATCCACATCGTGATTACAACTCTACAATGGGAGCAACAACAATCAGAGTCCACATAAGACTCCAGGACATCTTCACACTCTGAATAATTCAGGAGAACGCACGACCAGGCCCTCTTAAGGGCCCCATATCAGTAACAAATCTCTATTCAGAGCACCTTAATCGAGTTTGTAACGTCGTACGGCATTTACTTGAAGCCGGGGCGTTTACAAAATTGGCGACCGCGCCAGGATATTGATTATTGTTCTGATTTTTTTTTGGATATAAATCGATTAACATTTGCGTTTTCTCTACCGTGATCGTGGTCTTCTGGGAATTTTGTTGGGTATATCTATTCGTGGATTTGTGTTGAATTTTTTTGGGGGGATAATTATAATAATACATTGTCATCAAAGGCCAACGGGGCCTCTGTTCATCTTCCCTACGTACGAAACGGCACCGTACGTACTCGACAGGCTCAATTGCGGATTTTTGGAAACAGTGACTTTTTTGTTCTGCGCTCATTCAACTGTGGAAGCTGTTTGTGGGTAAGCGTTTCGTTAAAGTATATTTATACATTTTCATATTGCTTATAAATTTATGCTTTTTAGATCCCGTAAGATTGTTAAAATATCATGTCCAATTTTAGACATTGATGTTCCTGTTTGGGATTGAGATAGTGAGCTATTCTTTATGCGCGTAGACTCCGCTTTCTCCCCGTTTCCTGATTATGACAGTCATCAAAAACTGTCGAAGGTTTTTGCTAAACTACCTTCTGAATTGCAGCGACGGATTTATCCTAAGCTTCAGGCCATTAGGCAGCTACCTAATCCCATTTTGGGCCTACAAAACGAGGTAGAATCCTTGCTTGGACCCACGGAATCTGAGCAGATAATAAACAAATATGCGCAGTTAGATATGCCAAATCTTAGCCCCATAGAAATACTGAGGGAATTACGGAAACGTTGGTATAAAACCAACATTTCTGACCATGAGGCTAAGGTTGTTTTTATTAACAATCTTCCCCAAACATTAAATCTCTTTGCCAGACAGCTCCCCAACACTCTCTCTATAGATGACTTATCAGAGAGATGTGAGTTAGAATATAGGGTTTTGGAACCCAAAGTGAATCCATCATCCTTTTCTTCACCCCCACAAGATGATAGACTCTCCTCTTTAGAGAGAACAGTGGCGAACATGGCCAAAGTTCTAGAAGGATTGGCCATTACCAAATCGGAGATAAATCAAGTGAATGCTCGACCAAAATTTGTTTCCAAGTCAAATTATAATGGTAGGCGGCGATCAAGATCTCCGCAATCCTTTAATAAATATGCCCCAAAGAACTGGTGTTATAACCACCAGAAATTTTTTATGCTTGCCAAGTTTGTCTTTGTCGTTCCGAAGAATTTCCGAATGAGTGTTAATTTCCACAGCTGACGGAAAGGACAACAGACCGCAGGCACAAGGGTGCATCAGTATCGGGAAACGTCTGGCGCAGGAAGTAGAAGACCGTACTTTCTGCACATCAACGACATCAACGGCGCTACAGGAAAGAAGCCAACTACAATCCGACATCCCTGTCGACTCTTTTCGTCCACGCCGAATTTTTCACATAGAGAACCAAATGGACAACGCCGGTCGCAATCACCAGCTTACTTGTTTGCATGACCCGGACAAACAGCCCAACAAACTTCTGCACCTTCTTGATTTCAAAATTGGCGAAGAGTTCATCGTAGACACAGGTGCGGCAGTCTCAGTTCTCAAAGGTGATTCAATGGCCGAGATGTCGCTAGGCGTTCTTCTCGCAACAGCTACAGGCGAGCCCATACCAACTTATGGCTGCCAATACCGCACACTCAGCATAGGTCTACGACGTGAATTTTCCCACAACTTCATCATTGCCAAGGTCTCACATAATATAATAGGCCTTGATTTCCTTCTAAAATTTCGGCTCATTGTTGATCTTGCCAATCAAAAGATCATCGACCCCTCCACCGGACTTGAACAAAGCTTTTGGACACTTGCCTCCGAGCGTTTGGAATTACAGGTCATTCAGCCAACCCCAGTGCATCATTCAGCAGAGATATCAGCAGCTCTTCGAAAATACAAATCGCTTTTCGATCTTAACAAGTCAGAGCTACGAGTCTCCAACACGATGCATCATATCGTCACAGAAGGAAAACCTATTGCACTCAAGAAGTGACCACTGGCTCCTGCTAAGCTGAAAGCTGCCCAAGAAGAATTCTCAAGGCTTTTGGAATAGGGAATCATCAGACCATCGAAAGTTCATAGGCGTCACCACTGCATTTAGTCTCTAAATCAAACGGATCATACAGAGCCTGTGGAGACTACCGTAAGCTAAATTCAGTGACAAAATCTAATGCATATCCTATTCCAAATATCAACACTTTACTTGAAAAACTCAACGGCAGCAATTTTTTCTCAGTGATTGACCTCAGACAAGCGTACCATCACATCCCGGTAGCACAAGAGGATATCGAGAAAATTGCAGTCATCACTCCATTTGGCCTTTTTGAATATCTTTACATGCCTTTTGGACTTAAGTGTGCTACTCAGACATTTCAAAGATTCATAGACAACATACTTCGCGACGACTCTGCTTATTGTATGCCATATCTCGATGACATTATGGTATTCAGTCCAGATCTAGAATCTCATGCGAAACATGTACGAAATGTCCTCTCACGCTTATCCAACCACGGACTCAAGATCAACTGTGACAAGACGCAGATTGCAACTTCATCCGTCGACTTCTTAGGGAATCGTATCACGGCCCAAGGTATTCAACCGTTGCCGTCAAAGACGAATTCAATCAAGAATATCAAGTCACCAAGGACTGTGAGCGAGTTGCAGAAAATCCTGGGAGTTCTAAACTATTATCGCAAGTTCCTTCTGGGTCTTTTAAAACAACTTTATCCTTTGCGCAGGCACCTGCGGAACCGAAAAGGACTTAGCAAGAATTCCATCATTGCTTGGTCATCCGAAGACGAGGAATTACTTCGACTTGCCATCAACTCGTTAGCAAATGTCATAATGCTATCGCATCCAGATTTCGAAAAGCCATTTCTACTCACGACAGATGCTTCTGAATTCGCTATTGGAGCCACGTTGGAACAAGAGATCGACGGAGTTCGGAAGCCTATCAGTTTCTACTCGCGTACTCTCCAACCAGTAGAAACGAGGTACGACACTTTCGGCCGAGAACTTCTCGCCATCCACGACGCAGTGCGCCATTTTATCAGCATCATTGGCAGTAGCAGATTTGTTGTTTTCACAGATCATGCACCACTAGTCAGCGCAGTTCGAAACGCAACTTCATCTATCGCCAAGTATCCTGCCAGAGTGGAAAGACAGCTTTCTCGTCTAAGCGAATGGCAATTTGACGTCTTTCACGTCAAGGGCAAACAGAACTTCATCGCAGATGCCCTGTCCATGCCAGACGTCTCTCTACAACCACATTCGCCGTCACCATTCACTGTCAACTACGTGGCACTCAGTGAACCTGCACTAACGCCAACTCTCCTGCAAACTGAACAACGCGATGACATTCACATTCAAAGATCAATATCCCGTAACCCAACCAAGTTCATATGCCGTCTGTGGGAAGGCTTACCAATTGTTTACTTCACGGGTACGCAGCCCAACAAGCCAGTTCTGCCGATCAGCCTTCAGAGAAAAGTTTTCGATTCAATTCACTCAATTTCTCACCCAGGAAGCCAAGCGACTGTCCGAATTCTTACAGATCGTTTCTGGGGTCACAGACTTAGGCAGAATGTTAAACGATGGGTCTCAGAGTGTGCAATTTGTCAGAAGAACAAAATCACACGACACACTCGTTCTAAGTTGCAACATTTTCGATCTACTTCTCGCCTAGCCTTCGTCCACATCGACATAGTTCATCTGACAAAGGTTCAAGGTTTCAGCTACCTTCTAACTATGATCAATAGATTTACACGGTGGCCTGCGGCATTACCTCTTGGCACCATTTCTGCAGACGAAGTAACTTACGGTTTTATCTCTGCATAGATATCCAATTATGGTTTTCCCAATGAGGTCATCACGGACAGAGGCACTTGCTTCTCATCTGATCGTTTCAAAACCACCTTGCGGTACATGGGATGCATCTTACGCCAGACGACTGCCTACCATCCCCAAACTAATGGCATGGTAGAGAGAATGCATAGGGAACTCAAAGCAGCTTTAGCATCCTCATCCATTAATGGCAACTGGGTCGATGTACTACCTTTAGTTCTGCTTGCCATGCGTTCCCGTACTCGTGAATCCATTAAAACATCTGCGTCACAACTCTTGTATGGCATGGATCTACGCCTGCCTAGTCAGCTTCCACGTCTACTACCGGCACAAGTTGACCCACAAGACGAAGCTACCCGCCTTCGACTTCATTTCGGTAACAAGTCTGAACAGCAGGCGAGACATACGCCTCGTCCAGTTTTCGTTCACCCACAGCTCCACAATTGCAAGAGAGTACTCGTTCGCAACAATAATGCTGTTGCACCATTACAACCCAAGTATCGCGGTCCTTACCCGATTTTACTAAAACAGCCAAAATACTTCATCATTATGCAAGGCGCTACACCGACATCAGTAAGCATAGACAGGTTGAAACCGTTTATCGAACCGCCTGATCCTGAGAGCGTTCAACCTTCTACACACGTCTCAGGCTCCGTCTGCCCACAATCTCAATATCCTGCTTTGTATAACGCGTAATTGATTTTTTTTAAAACATTAACATTATCTATCAAAATTTTTTTAACCTTACGTTATTTTTCGTATTTGTCTCACGTGGCATAACCAGCTGTTCTTAGCTAACAATTGTGTAGCATTTTTGAACAGTTCTTTGGTATTAGCCATCTCTGAGGCAATGTTTGTGTACATATTTTTATGCAGTTACCTTTGATTTTAATGTATATATTTTACATTATAATGTATTTCTCATACATGACATTACACTGCCTATTTTGGTAGGACCAGCTACTTAGAGCTCACGCTTTCGTGTAGCAACACTAAGTAGTGATCAGCTTCATATCATGGTACAGGCCACTTTCAATGCTTATCTCAACTTTATCAATTGCACAAAGACCAATCTACAAATGTCATGACCACAACGTCGAGCACTCTAGCTCCTTTGGTCGTATACAAACACATTGACAACGATCAAATCTGCTTAGGTTTTAACTTAAACCTGGCAAATTCAGAGGCGATTTACCTCGAAATCTTCACGCTGCAGCTCCCAAAACTTACACTACTCTATTTTGCCTCACGTGGTATGAGTGACCACTAGAGCTAACAATTTGTGTAGCAATTCCTAGTGGTTACCTGGCATCATATCATTGTTAAAGCAACCAACAAGGATATTTAAGCCCAGCACTTACAGTTCATCATATTTTTGCTTAACTTGGTTCGAACTCTGTCATGCATTTCTTATCTAGCCTCGCAGAGAGGAATTTTTTTTCCTTTTTTTCAGAGAGGAAAGTGTTGTAACGACACAAATTAATGGCCGACATATTGCGTAAATTAAATTAAATTTTATTTACGTTGCACCAATGAGAAAAAGCGAAACTTGCCGTTTTAACCAATAGTGTGCAAGTAGGCATGGCATGCTATTTAAGCACGGCAATTTACCATGCAAGTCAGTTGTGGCAATTGCATTCTACCTGCTTCACGCGTGTGCGTTCTGTCGGCTGTCAATACCTACGCTGGTGATTTGATAGTTTCACCAACCATTGGCTACATCCGTGACTCATCTTGTTGCGGTATAACCAGCGAGACGAGCCAATTAATTGCAGAACCTGAACGACGTTATCCACATCGTGATTACAACTCAACCACGGGAGCAACAACAACCAGAGTCCACCCAAGGCTCTAGGACATCTTCACACTCTGAATAATTCAGGAGAACGCATTACCAGGCCCTCTTAAGGGCCCCTATCAGTAACAAATCTCTATTCAGAGCACCTTAACCGAGTTTGTAACGTCGTACGGCATTTACTTGAAGCCGGGGCGTTTACAATATCAAAATCAGAAAGTTCGGCTGAAAAGAATAATAGATACATGATCAAAATAGGAACAATTAAGATATAATTCGAGTGTAACATTATGCAAAAAATTGAGAACCATGACTAGCAAGTGATTGTATGTATGTTGACTAACATGATGATATAATGCATAACATTTCAATTTTAATAATACAATACTTGGAAATAAAAATCTCAAGAAAATCTGTTTCCGATAACAATTATCCTTGTCTTTTATTCAACCATGAGAAAGTATAATCATAATCAAAATAAAAAATATCAGCAGGATTGCAGACTTTTTCAAGTTCAGTAGATAAAATTTTAAAAGACATCTTAGATGGAGGCATTTCTCTAAGCCCCTTGGGTAATAGGTTATAAATTTTGTAGATTTTCGAGAAAGAGAATAACTTGCTCGCTACATTCCCCACCAAAGGAGGAGATATTGCCAAATTTCCAGATCTAGTTCCAACTTCATGACTCTTTCTTATCGGAGTCATATAGGCACCAGTCCACTGGTTCAAATGGAAAACTTTTATACAATAACACATCCTCCGAAACCACAAAGATTGCAATGATACAAACTGTAATCTAGAGGCGTATATAGTGCAAGAAATAGGACTAATATGTTTCACAACTTTTCTTTGTACAGCTTCTATCTTATTGGACAAACCCTTTTTTAATGGATTCCAAGTAGCGACAGCATATTCTAGTATCGGTCTAATCCATATTATATACATTTTAAGTTTTATGTTTGTTAATAAAACGCCGAGCGAATTAAAAATGGCTAAAGCCAATTGAAATCAGTTTTCATTCGATATATATAGATATAATTAAACAAACATTGGTTGCGCGGGCGGTGATAACAATTACTATAATCAAGGTGCGATCATGATATAAACTTCTGACCCATTAAGCACATACATTTGTCAGTATAAGCTAAGAATTTTATAATTTTGTAAAGGAAATTCATCCAGTAGACCAGTTTCGCACTTATTAGGAACTCATCACGTACTGGCCAGATTTTGCCGTGGACAGGGCTCGAACTTGGACACGTCTGTTTGTTCTAGTCCTGTCCACGGCGAATTCCGACCAGTACGTGTTGTGTTTCCAATGAGGACGAAACTGGTCTACTGGATGAATTACCTTATCTAAATTAAACAATTATTAGATTATATTGACAAATGTATGCAATTAATGGGTCAAGTTTTCATATCAAGATCGAAACTTTTATTATAATGAGAAATAAAGATGAAATTTTGTATTTTCGATATAAATTTTAACATTAATTTAGCTCATAACTAAAAGTCTATAAACATTTGAGATTTCTGGGTGTCCTGACGATCATTAATCTTGTTCTGTGCATTATGAATAAAATTCACCAACAATTCGTCCAATTAAAAATATATTCAAAATCCGTTTTAACAAACTGTAGTATCATTTTACCTCCTCTTTAAATATTTTGTATTAATTAATAAGTTTTCCTTCTAAACTAGAGTCACACTTCAGATGGGTAAGCATAAACGTTTCCTAAGCACAACTGATAACCAGTCGTTATTAATTATTCATATCCATTTTATATTTCTCATAATCCCCTGAAGTATCTACATATATATATATATATATATATATATATATATATATATATATATATATATACATAAACAAAACAAAACAGAAGAATTTAAACGTGGAGTGTGTGGAATAAAGAACGTAATCACCTCCACGTTTCTTGTGCTTGGATAAAATAGACTGCAGCTTGTTTGTCCATACAGCCTCAGATATGGCTAGCCCATTTCTGTTATTGCATTAAAAAGTTATATTAATTGCTACGTCTGGATCGGCCTAAGTACGTTGGTCGAAAACTTGCGATGTATATTTTTGAATAATTGTTGAAGTCGACATTAACCGCAGTTTCTATTCATATGCTGGTAAATTAAAGGTTCTTATCTTAAATAATACCGCAACAACCGGTGTGCCCGTGCTCCTGGATTTCTATAATTCTTTAATTTTAATTTTGTTTTTATTTTTAGATTTTCTAGATTTCTCGTCTTATCTCACCTCTGGGAATCACTTGAAATTTTACTTACATATTTTGCTTGGAATTTACTTACATGTTTTAAGGACATATTTTAACAAATCGAAATTTTCGATATATATAATCATTTTTTCTCTGTTTCTCTGTAACACTCCTCCATAATGATCTCTTTCTCCACGTTTCAGCCACATTTGTTGCGCCAAGCTGATGATTTCTTGTACGGTGTTGTGCCGGAGGTTGCTTTACGAAATCACAGTAAATGCAACCTCTTCCTCTGGACTCCGCACTCCCCACTCTCTAAGGATAACCTGGCTTCAGATTTAATCAGTCATTTGGGAGACAACTTCCATCATCTCAAAGAGGTCTCCTCCAGCAAAGGTCGTGCTTTTGTGATCTCTTCCCACAAAAGACTGTCCAACGACGTACTCAGTTAACAGAAATCTCGATCACCCTTTATATAGACAGGCAAAGTCAAATTAAAGCGTGATTGAACTTTACTACAAAGAACTGCAGAACAAGCGAGGACCTCTCCGCTACACACCGCCTCCTCCCCTGAATCTAGACATGCCTGAACTGGCTAGAGCAACCCAAAGAAACGCCGGTCATTTTACGGAGGCATTTTCGGTGATGCTCCTTCCCCTGGATCTATCATGTTAACTACATCTCGGTTTAAAGGTTACCCCTTCATCACCTGCTCAACCAGCAAGTCCATTCCCACCCAACAAGACCAAGCTTTACCGCGTCGTCGTAACTGATCACGCCACATAAAAAACCCCAACAACGGCCATTCACAAATCCTTAAGTCACGTCGTTATCACGACCGGTGCAGAGGCCCCGAAACCAACAAAACGTAAGAAGATCACGAACCCGCGGGCCTTCGATACATTCACTACATCAACCTCCTCCAACCACACCGAAACCAACAAGGACAGTTGTGAATCTGACCCTGTTCAAATATTGTCCCCTCCCACACCCGCATCGCTGCTCGCGAGCAACCCCTCCAGCCCAGATAACTCGCCTCCGTCCTGATTTCAAATTATCCAATTACCTCTCCCGCTCGATAAAAGTGACACTAAGGAAATCCAGATCGATGCTGCCCACTCCATTCTCGTCAATAAGCGGTCATACACCCTTATCTTGCCGAGGTCTCGCTCAGGCCGCCAGCGGAAAGCACCTGCCCGCTTCTTCTCCCCGGTCTAACGGACCCCTTTCAACAATTCTTATAAATTGTAGATCGCTTACGCCAAAAATCAAACAACAACGAGCATTTTTATCCTATATTGATCTAGACACGTGCTTTCTTGTTGAAATGTGACTGTCCTCTTCCGTTCATTGCGATGATCCTTTTCTCACCAATGGCTACACTTTACTTCAAAGTGACAGAACGGTTGATCGTGGGGTGGTCTGGCTGCCTATGTCTGTTCCTCTCTCATGCCTAAACGTTTGTCTACATCAAACTCACTAGGATTAAAATTCTTTTCGTCTCAGCTACTAATTCTAGACCAAAGCTTATCCGTTTGTGTTGTCTACAGATCCACAAACGACTCAATAATCGACGACATCCGTGGGGCTCAAATAATGTCCACTTTCTTCTCTCAACACATTGATCAATATTTCGTTGTGGGCGACCTTAAACTTCCTCTGGCCAACTGGAATAAAATAACAACGGAAACTCACACGTTGATTCGGCTCTTTTCGGAAAACCTTCTAAGTTAATTTGTACAATTCCTTATCCGAAGGAACGACCAACTTGATTGTGTTCTCTCTAACAAAGTCGTAATCTTCTTGTGTGCAAAAACAAAAAGAAATTTTATCAGATATAAGAAAATTTTCTTTCTCATGGTCTTCTCAAATATCTACTCATGAACATATCTTTATATATAAATTGGAAAGCAAAACAAGATAGAAATATTTGAACATAGAGTGTGGAAAATAGAAACCAATCAAATTGCGTGCGTCACATCCAGTTCAAGCTCAATGCTTGTACGTGCTTCTTCTACTTACATAAATCCGGATACAATTTGTTTATCCATATAGCTTCGTATGTGGCTAGCTCCATTTTGTTTTTGCATTTAGTAATTACTTTGAATGCTACGTCTGGAGAACATACGTGCGTTGTTTCGATGATGTGTTGCGCAATAGCAGACGTGTATTCACCATTTAATTTAAAACAGGCGTTCAAGTTGCAATGTTCCCTAATTCGAGTAATTAACCGTCTGGTCGATCGGCCTACGTAAGTTGATCGACAACTTGCACATGTATATTGGTAAATAATATTTGATATCGACATTAACGGCTGTTTCTCTTTGATTGCTGGTAAAGGCAGTGTGTTACCTAAATAACACTCGTAGTTTGGCTGCATTAAATGTGCGTGTCAATGCTGCTTCAACTTCCTTTTGTGCCATTCGAGAAACTGCATCCCCCTTAAATGGGATGTTTAGGTAGACTGTTTTCTTTTCTGGCCCATAATACGTCTGTTTCTGGTTAACTCCCCTTTTAATAATTGATTCAATTAATTGTCTGGGATAGCCATTAGACATTAAATCGTTAATTGCTTTATTATATTCATTTTCTTTAGAATCTTGACTAACCAACCTGTCAATTCTTGAAAATCAACCACGAACTGTTGATAATTTATATTGAAATGGCACAAAACTGCTGTAATGCAAATACTGTGCAGACCATGTTGGTTTATGGTAAATTGTTCTGTTTAATTTACCATTAGTTTCTTTCTTTAACAGTACATCTAGGAAAGGCAGACAGTCATCTTTCTCGTGCTCTGACGTGAAACCGATATTCTTATGTGCTTTGTTCAAAATACTATTATTTTTTATGTCTGCTACGCGCTGATAAAGGAAAGAGCGCAGTTATAATGGACAAATCGGACTACGTACAAAAGATGGAAAACGTGTTAAATGACAATAAAAAATTCACACGTCTAGACGATAAATCAGATGAAATAGACAAGGTGGAGCGCAAAGTGATAAATGAAATTAAGATTTTGACAGATGCCGGTTTTATTGATGAGGTCACTGCACAGAAGCTCAAGCCAGTTGGATCATCTACACCAATAATGTACGGATTACCAAAAACACACAAAAGAGGTTGTCCTATGAGGCCAATTTTATCAATGGTAAATTCTCCGTTTCATGCACTAGCTAAATGGCTAGTTCGTTTACTTGAACCATTACGTAAACTACTAGGTAATTTTTCGGTTGCCGATTCGTTTGAGTTTGTAAACAAAATTCAAGATATAAATGTTAAAAACAAGATTATGGTATCTTTTGATGTTACGTCTTTGTTTACAAATGTTCCAATTGATGAAACCATTGACATTATAGTCAAAGCGGTAGAACACGATATATTACCATCGCCGGTGCCAGGTCAAACTCTACGCAAGCTTATCTTATTATGCACGAAAGACGTACGATTTCGTTTTAATGGAAACATCTACAAACAGACTGATGGTGTCACAATGGGAAGCCCCTTATCTCCAGTGTTGGCTGAGATTTTTCTAGGGCACCTAGAAAATACATCATTAAAGAGTGACATAAGTAGATGTGCTCAATATATACGGTACGTGGATGATATATTTCTTGTAATTAAGAACAGGTCGCAATCATGAACATTGCTTCAAAGTTTCAACAAAGCACATAAGAATATCGGTTTCACGTCAGAGCACGAGAAAGATGACTGTCTGTCTTTCCTAGATGTACTATTAAAGAAAGAAACTAATGGTAAATTAAACAGAACAATTTACCATAAACCAACATGGTCTGCACAGTATTTGCATTACAGCAGTTTTGTGCCATTTTAATATAAATTATCAACAGTTTGTGGTTGCTTTTCAAGATTTGACAGGTTGGTTAGTCAAGATTTTAGAGACAATGAATATAATAAAGCAATTAACGATTTAATGTCTAATGGCTATCCCAGACAATTAATTGAATCAATTATTAAAAGGGGAGATAACCAGAAACAGACGTATTATGGGCCAGAAAAGAAAACAGTCTACCTGAACATCCCATTTAAGGGGGATGCAGTTTCCCGAATGGCACAAAGAAAGTTGAAGCAGCATTGACACGCACATTTAATGCAGCCAAACTACGAGTGTTATTTAGGGTAACACACTTGCCTTTACCAGCAATCAAAGAGAAACAGCCGTTAATGTCGATATCAAATATTATTTATCAATATACATGCGCAAATTGTCGATCAACTTACGTAGGCCGATCGACCAGACGGTTAATTACTCGAATTAGGGAACATTGCAACTTGAACGCCTGTTTTAAATCAAATGGTGAATACACGTCTGCTATTGCGCAACACATCATCGAAACATCGCACGTATGTTCTCCAGACGTAGCATTCAAAGTAATTACTAACTGCAAAAACAAAAGAGAGCTAGCCACATACGAAGCCTTATGGATAAACAAATTGCAGCCGGATTTATGTAAGCAGAAGAAGCACGTACAAGCATTGAGCTTGAACTGGAGGTGACGCACGCAATTTGATTGGATTCTATTTTCCACACTCTCTCTATGTTCAAATATTTCTATCTTGTTTTTCTTTCCAATTTATATATAAAGATATGTTCATGAGTAGATATTTGAGAAGACCACGAGAAAGAAAATTTTCTTATATCTGATAAAATTTCTTTTTGTTTTTGCACACAAGAAGGGAACAATGAATTTTATTAAAGCTCGCATTTAAAAAAAAATGACGTAACCAATGTTCAGTCTCGGGAGATCTTGCTTTATCTTGACCACTACCAGGTATCCTTTCTTACTCCACTTTTATCCTCTATCTCTAAAGTGGGCATTCAGAATTTCAGGCGATTGACCAATTGAGAAGATTTTAATCGACTCTGTGACGCCGTTAACTGGAGAGATCTTATTCACCCAGACATCCTATCCTCGTGTTTTTTCGATGTTCATAACATCTTATCCTCTCACTTTACCTCTGTCACTTCTATTCAATGCATTCACGCGATGAACAAGTTGAACACATTGTTTAAAGCACACGACAACCTTGCACGTAATTCTAGATTATGCACAACATCACTTATTTACGCTCTTGCTCTCTAACGTGTCGATGAGCACATTAAACAGGCAATCAAAAAACAAGCGCTTAACATTGAGAGACGCATCGGCACAGCGCCCAACTCTCGGAAGAAGCACACCAATTACTACAAAAGTCCATTACCTCATACATAAACTTCTCTCGGTCGGACGACTCCAGCTTGCCGACGATTATCTAAATTACCTTCTAGAAACCTTCTCCATTCCCACTCTACATGCTGAGCTGTTTGAAAGCGGCCTCCGTCATTTAAGCAATCAAAGACATAAAATCTAAACACCGATGTTATCAGTACAATGTATTTTTGAGGCTGATTGCCATTCTTGGCTGGAATCTCTTCTCTCTGGTTGCCGATGTCATCAACCGATGCTTCAAACCTACCTATCTTCCTTCGGAATGGCTTAATTCAACGATCTCTCCTATCTTAATAATGGTACGTCGTCAATCTCCTCATTTAAAAATCTCCGCCCTTTAACTATCGTACCTCCTTTAACTACACTATAAAATTCTTAGTTTATACTGACATATGTAAGTACATAATGGGTCAGGTGCTTATATCAAGACCGCAACCTTGATTATAATAATTGTTATCACCACCCGCGCAACCAATGTTCGTTTAACCATATTGATCGTCGAGGAGGCAGAAGTTGTGACGAGACTTGATGAAAGGGTAGATTAAGTTATATAAGACCCTGTCTTATATTTTAGTTAAAGGAGGTACGATAGTTAAAGGGCGGAGATTTTTAAATGAGGAGATTGACGACGTACCATTATTAAGATAGGAGAGATCGTTGAATTAAGCCATTCCGAAGGAAGATAGGTAGGTTTGAGGCATCGGTTGATGACATCGGCAACCAGAGAGAAGAGATTCCAGCCAAGAATGGCAATCAGCCTCAAAAATACATTGTACTGATAACATCGGTGTTTAGATTTTATGTCTTTGATTGCTTAAATGACGGAGGCCGCTTTCAAACAGCTCAGCATGTAGAGTGGGAATGGAGAAGGTTTCTAGAAGGTAATTTAGATAATCGTCGGCAAGCTGGAGTCGTCCGACCGAGAGAAGTTTATGTATGAGGTAATGGACTTTTGTAGTAATTGGTGTGCTTCTTCCGAGAGTTGGGCGCTGTGCCGATGCGTCTCTCAATGTTAAGCGCTTGTTTTTTGATTGCCTGTTTAATGTGCTCATCGACACGTTAGAGAGCAAGAGCGTAAATAAGTGATGTTGTGCATAATCTAGAATTACGTGCAAGGTTGTCGTGTGCTTTAAACAATGTGTTCAACTTGTTCATCGCGTGAATGCATTGAATAGAAGTGACAGAGGTAAAGTGAGAGGATAAGATGTTATGAACATCGAAAAAACACGAGGATAGGATGTCTGGGTGAATAAGATCTCTCCAGTTAACGGCGTCACAGAGTCGATTAAAATCTTCTCAATTGGTCAATCGCCTGAAATTCTGAATGCCCACTTTAGAGATAGAGGATAAAAGTGGAGTAAGAAAGGATACCTGGTAGTGGTCAAGATAAAGCAAGATCTCCCGAGACTGAACATTGGTTACGTCATTTTTTTTTAAATGCGAGCTTTAATAAAATTCATTGTTCCCTTCTTGTGTGCAAAAACAAAAAGAAATTTTATCAGATATAGAAAATTTTCTTTCTCATGGTCTTCTCAAATATCTACTCATGAACATATCTTTATATATAAATTGGAAAGCAAAACAAGATAGAAATACGTGAACAAAGCGAGTGTGAAAAATAGAAACCAATCAAATTGCGTGCGCCACATCCAGTTCAAACTCAATGCTTGTACGTGCTTCTTCTGCTTACATAAATCCGGCTGCAATTTGTTTATCCATAAGGCTTCATATGTGGCTAGCTCCATTTTGTTTTTGCATTTAGTAATTACTTTGAATGCTACGTCTGGAGAACATACGTGCGATATTTCGATGATGTGTTGCGCAATAGCAGACGTGTATTCACCATTTGATTTAAAACAGGCGTTCAAGTTGCAATGTTCCCTAATTCGAGTAATTAACCGTCTGGTCGATCGGCCTTCGTAAGTTGATCGACAATTTGCGCATGTATATTGATAAATAATATTTGATATCGACATTAACGGCTGTTCCTCTTTGATTGCTGGTAAAGACAAGTGTGTTACCCTAAATAACACTCGTAGTTTGGCTGCATTATATATGCGTATTCATGCTGCTTCAGATTTCTTTTGTGCTATTATGGAAACTGCATCCCCTTAAATTGGATGTTAAGGTAGACGGTTTTCTTTTCTGGCCCATAATACGTCTGTTTCTGGTTAACTCACCTTTTAATAATTGATTCAATTAATTGTCTGGGATAGCCATTAGACATTAAATCGTTTATTGCTTTATTATATTCATTTTCTTTAGAATCTTGACTAACCAACCTGTCAAATCTTGAAAAGCAACTACGAACTGTTGATAATTTATATTGAAATGGCACAAAACTGCTGTAATGCAACTACTGTGCAGACCATGTTGGTTCATGGTAAATTGTTCTGTTTAATTTACCATTAGTTTCTTTCTTTAATAGTACATCTAGGAAAGACAGACAGTCATCTTTCTCGTGCTCTGACGTGAAACCGATATTCTTATGTGCTTTGTTGAAACTTTGAAGCAATGTTCATGATTGCGACCTGTTCTTAATTACAAGAAATATATCATCCACGTACCGTATATATTGAGCACATCTACTTATGTCAACTCTTTAATGATGTATTTTCTAGGTGCCCTAGAAAAATCTCAGCCACTACTGGAGATAAGGGCTTCCCATTGTGACACCATCAGTCTGTTTGTAGATCTTTCTATTAAAACAAAATCGTACGTCTTTCGTGCATAATAAGAAAAGCTTGCGTAGGTTTGACCTGGCACCGGCTTGATGGTAATAACTCGTGATTTCTACCGCTTTGACTATAATGTCAATATTTTCATCAATTGGAACATTTGTAAACAAAGACGTAACATCAAAAGATACCATAATCCCATTTTTTAACATTTATATCTTGAATTTTGTTTACAAACTCAAAACGAATCGGCAACCGAAAAAATTACCTAATTGGTTTCGTAATGGTTCAAGTAAACGAACTAGCCATTTAGCTAGTGCATGAAACGGAGAATTTATCATTGATAAAATTGGCCTCATAGGACAACCTCTTTTGTGTGTTTTTGGTAATCCGTACATTATTGGTGAATTTATCAAACTGGCTTGAGCTTCTATGCAGTGGCCCCATCAATAAAACCGGCATCTGTCAAAATCTTTAATTTCATTTATCACTTTGCGCTCCACCTTGTCTATTTCATCTGATTTATCGTCTAGACGTGTGAATTTTTTATTGTCATTTAACACGTTTTCCATCTTTTGTACGTAGTCCGATTTGTCCATTATAACTGCGCTCTTTCCTTTATCAGGGCGTAGCAGACATAAAAAATAATAGTATTTTCAACAAAGCACATAAGAATATCGGTTTCACGTCAGAGCACGAGAAAGATGACTGTCTGCCTTTCCTTGATGTACTGTTAAAGAAAGAAATTAATGGTAAATTAAACAGAACAATTTACCATAAACCAACATGGTCTGCACAGTATTTGCATTACAGCAGTTTTGTGCCATTTCAATATAGGTTATCAACAGTTCGTGGTTGATTTTCAAGAATTGACAGGTTGGTTAGACAAGATTCTAGAGAAAATGAATATAGTAAGAAAACTTAGAAAGAAGTTAATTAAAGTATGCTCTAGAAATAATAATATATAGTTCTTCGACAAAATATATGTTTCCGTTAACAAGCAATAAATAAAATTTCTAAATAAGTTATTGATATATTTTTGTCAGATAAAATACCACCTCTACAATATTGTAAATGATTAGTAAATTTAACAATCATGGTAAAATAATAGTCATCAAAGCTGTACTAAAGTTATGAAATGTAAGCTTAAATAATAAATTAATTTAGAGGCTCAGCAGAAGAACGTGGATATATTTAATCATATTATTAAAATTATCTGATTCTATTTGCTCTTGTGAAATAATGAATCCAAGTAGAATTTGCGCTAGTGTAGAGGATGATTATTTGTATCATTATTCGGTAAGCGAATTTTTGTCAATACTACGTTCTTCATATTTTAGCAGACGCTCAGTTCCCATTTGTTTGTCGAAAACAATATTTTGTCTGGCATACGTTTTAAGAAGACTACGACATTCGAATTTCCAAATAATTTCAGAATCAATTTTATTTCTTCGGAGTTAACCTGATTTCAGTGCTTCACTTGTGGCTGTTTATTTTGTCACGAGAACTTTGGCTAGTTTTTAAATAATAAATTTCCGATAGATTATTATTGACACTATGTTACACTAACTCTATGGGTCAACATTTAAAATGTTACAACCGCAACAATTTGAATGTAATACATTTTGGCAATGTAGTTTTTCAAACTTGAGAAATATTCTTTCAGTGTTTCTTTAAATTAACATTTCTGAACGGCATTCTTATGACGCTGTTTGGATTATCCACTGCATCACTAAAATTGAGTAAAAATAAAATTTTTTCCACGAATTTTTTTAAACTGCGTCGATTCATATCAATTGAACAAGTTCCGCCAGCGGCAGTGTTCCAATATCAAGTGAACGAATGAACTCAACAGCGGCAGTTTCGTCTGAATTCGGTCTCATTTCAGTGTTACGATCTGTAGCAGAACGTCTGGTTAGTGCTTCATTAATAGAACTTCACATTACCCGGGCATGAATGATTTTATACTTCAAGTTATTTATGGCGCTTTTTGTGTTCATGTCTTCATTATGCATCCAAGGTCCTACAAGCGTTTAAATTTATCCAATTAATATTCTACAATATGATGCTCCTTATAGGATGGTGAATGTGAATTGTTTTTCATGCCTGTAGATTCCGCTATTGCACCCTTCCCTAATTATGACAGTAAGCAGAAAGTTTCAAAGTTTTAATCAAAGCTGTTTTTAAATTAGCAACGGAAGAACTGTCTAAAACTAGAGTCTATTAGGATGCTGAACAATCTCACTATTGGCTTACTAATCGAAGTGGAATCTTCGCTGGATCCAGCTGAGAATAAAAAGTCATAAATAAATACGCCAAATCTGAGACAGAAAAATATTTGGAAAAACTGACAAAGCGTTTGAACTGGACTAACATTTCCGATCACGAACTCAAGGTTTTTATCAGCAATTTGTCCAAGACACTCACATTTTTCACCGACCAATTTTTTCTCGTCCCTTTCAATAGATGAACTATTCAAAACATAAATTAGAATTTAGATTCTTAGAATCAATTTTAAGCATTGTTTACATCTATATAGTTAATCTTACTCAAGTTAAGAGCTTCAGTCTCATTCTAGCCATAATCGATAGATTTACTCAATGGGCTGCACCATTTCTGCAGATAAAGTTATTAGTGATTTTACCTGTGCACGTGAATCAAATTACGATGTTCCGAAAGTGATTATTACTAACAATGGTACAAGAAGTCCCACTGACCATTTTAAAGTGTCTTTATGTTTAACGAGATGAACTTTACTGCAGTTCATTGCTTACCATTCACGGTCCAATGTTTTGAACGAGAGAATAGATAGGTTAATAAAAGCATTTTTATACACTACGTTAATTAATGGAAATTGAGATGATTCGTTATACTTAGTACTCATAGCAGTGTATTCTTATATAGGCCCATCTTTCCGAACATCTGCGTCACACCGCTTCTTTGGTATGCAATTATACATGCCTGGTCGGACACTACGTGTGCTTCCTCTACAAAAGAACGTAATATTTGTAACTTCACGTTTTTGAATTTTTCTCCATAATTTATCAGCCTAGAAACAGAGATAAGTTTCACGTCAAGCCTCTGCATATCTGCAACTCGAAAGCTGTATGAATGAACTTGTCTGCAAAAAGACTATTGTAACACCGCTAAAGCCTAAGCATCGCGGCCCTTACCAGAATTTACTTCAACTGACAAAATGCTTTGTTGTTAGGCAATAGGCTTCGCCAAATTTGATTATCAAAGAAAGGTTAATACATTTTTACGAACAGCTTGATTATAAACAAATACAATATTGTGTTTAAGGCACTTTAAGCCGGCGAACTCATCCAAATTTTTATCTACACTAATTAATACGCAACTGATCTGCAATTTTATTGCCGTATATTGTGAATTTATATTTTCATGTGCCGCACACCACTGCAAGCTATTTAATATCATATGTATGTGATAAGTTTATTAGGATCAACATGGGTCATTTTCCATATTTTCATTTGTCTCGCGTGATATGAACAACATATTAAGTTAAAACGTTTGCAGCTTTTATGACCAAATCTTTGGAATAAAATTACTTCAGCAGCAGAAATAGAGTAAACTTAATCTAAAAAAAGAATATTTTCATAATAGTACCCTTTCTATGTGCAAAAATAAAAAAAATATTCACAGATACAAGAATTGTTTCCTTCTAATTTTCTCCTCAAACATCTAAAAATAAACATATATATCGAAAGGTAAATCCAAAAATAATATTTAAACGAATAGAGTACGTGAAATATTAAAACAACCAATTAATTCCGTGTATCACACCCAGTTTAGTTTCAATACCTAACATGAATTCCTCCTTATAAATATCAGACTTTAACTTTTTTGTCCACACAACTTCAAATGTGGCTACCTCCATTCTGCAATTGAATTTAGTAATCACCCTTGATCTCAAGTCTAGTGAACATAAACGCGAAGTTTCTGAAATATGTTGCGCAATTACAGACGAGTATACACTATTTGATTTGAACCAGACGTTCGAGTTGCAATTTTTTTTTCTTTCGAGAAATTAACAGTCTCTTGGATCGGCCTACGAATGTTGATCGGAAACTTGCGCATGTATATGGACAATTAGTATATGATGTCGTCATTAACGGCTGTTTCTCTTTGACTGCTTGTAAAGGCAAGCGTATCACCTTGTATAATACTCGTAGTTTAGCTGCATTAAATGTGCGTGTTAATGTCGCTTCAACTTTCTTCTTTGCTGTGCGGGAAATAGCGTCTCCCATAAATGGGATGTTAGGGTAAAATGTCTTCTTTTCTGGTCCCAAATAAATCTGTTCCTTCTGAGTTCCCCTTTAATTAATTGACTCAATTAATTTTCTAGTAAAGTCATTAGATATTAAATCGTTTATTTTTTAGTATATGCGTTACCTTTTGTATATGGACTAACTAATCTCTCAATTCTTGTAAAGCAGACGCGAAATGTTGATTATCTTTATATATAACAATACAATTTTACGCGTCTAGAGGATAATTCAGATGAAATATAAAAAAATGAACGCAAAGTAATAAACTTAATTAAGATCCTAGAAAATGCCGGTCTAATTGACGAGTCCGTTGCACAGAAGCTCAAACCTGTTGGATGAATTACAGCAACATTTTAAGTATTACCAAAACCACAAAAAAACTTTTGCCTATGAAACCAATATTATCACGTTTTATCATCCTATTTAAAGGTAACGCGGTTTCCCACACAGCACAAAATAAATTTGAAGCAGCATTAACTCGCATATGTAATGTAACTAAACTACGAGTATTATTTAAAATGACAATCTTGCGTTTAACAGCAATCAAACAGAAACAGCAAGTAATGTCTATCCCAAATATTAACATATGTAGGCCGATCAACCAGACGGTTAGTTACTCGGTTTAAATAACATTGCAACTTAAACATATTTTTAAAATTAAATGGTGTATACACGTCTGAAATTGTGCAACATGTCGTTGAGAACTCACACGTAACATTTAAGATAATCACTAAATACAATAACCAAATTGAGTTAGCCACATACGAAGATTTATCGTTAAAAAGATTGCAGTCGTATTTATCGAAGCAGATAAAACATATATGTCCATTGAGTTTGCACTGGAGGTGATGCAAACAATTGATTGGTCGTTACCTCACTACACACAATATCCACGTTTAAATTTATTATTTCGTTTGGCCTTTCAATATATATTGTGTATTCGGCATTGCGCACCTAGTGACAAATTAGTCCAAATATTACCCGAATTATAATTCAGCATGAACGGAAGGTATAATCTAGTGCACATTTGTTTCGTGCTTATAGGCGACTCATTAGCAGGGTCCGCCCTGTGCCCACTATATATTTGAGTGATGAATGTGGGACAATTGGACGCTACAATCTCCTACACGAATGTGTAAACCTGTAGTAGTGGAGCTAATTTCATTTAAAGTCTTCGACAATGCGACTTCAAAGCCAACTCATTATTTGAAATAATTTGTTATAAGATGCGCGATAACTAATGCACAATTGCCCATATATTTGTTCTTCGCATAAACCAATATCTAACTGTTATATATTTTATTGAATGATGTCATGATTTACGCGAAAAGTGAAAAGGGATATCGATCAAAGCCAGAGTTTATGCATTTGCTGGAGTAACACATGTTCATAAATCATTGCAATTCTCAATTTGAATGAAATTTAGCATATCTTAAAATCCATTATTTTGGTACCATGCTCTAACATGGCAACTATAATGTTGGAACCATGAACCTACTCTTCAACCAGGGTGTTGGTATCAGGTAAATTCTCGTCAAGCATAGTTTTCGTGCCTTTTACAGGCTCAGTATATATTATATATATAGTGAGTTGGCTTTTAAGTCGCATTGTCGAAGACTTTATATGAATTTAGCTCTACTACTTCAGCTCTACATAATTGTATAGGAGATTATATCGTCCAATTGTCCCACATTTCTTCATCAAACTATTTATATATAATAACGGCTGTTACAAATGAGTCGCTAGTAAGCACGAAACGGATGTACACGAGATCATACGTTCCGTCCATGCTGACTTTATTTTATCCTTCTGGCCGTATTTGAATGAATTTGTTACTTGCTGCGCAACACCTATTACACAGTTGTATAACAGGAGTTGTGCATTTGTAGACACTTGAGTAGAATAAAATTTCTTTTTCATTTTGCACGTGGAAAGGATATTGCTAATATATATTGTCATTTGTCAAAATTTGAGGTTAATATGAGAAGGAAACGGTTCGTCTATGTGATAAAATTTCTATTAATTTTCCACATGAGGTGGGTACAATGAGATTTATTATAGCTCATATTCAAAAAATATTTTCATTATTTGATATTGCGTGTTTTATACATTGTGCCATTGTGTCGCATGGCTTACGTTTAAGCCCACGTTTAATTTATTTTATATTACTCTCAGCTTAAATCTAACGCCTTTAGTAACGATAATAATTAATCATCGGCATTATATCATTGTGTAGTCAATGATACTGTATATAGCAAATTCAATTGCTAATCTGTTTACTATACCTTTTGAATATCACGGACTATTGAGCATATTCTCTTTTCAGTTTGTTCCACAAATAGGCTTTCATTAACAATGATCTAACTCGCTCAGTAAGCACCAAATTTTACCTGGCATAGCCTATTCCTACCCGTCTTGCACTTTCTTGCTGCAAATCATGAAGTATTTCAGCAATGTTTCTATTTGTTTCACACGTTATGACCAAGCGCGACGGCTAACATTTTGCTTCGGAATAACTGGCGGTTGTCTGGCGTCATATCATTGATAAAGCCGTTAAGTATTGTGCTCCGCCTCAGCTTCAGTAAGCTACACTATATTCTGTTTCTAATCAATGGACTGATCATCATTCAATTCATTAATTGGGTTAAAACTATGCCATACAATTACTAAGCAGACATCGCAAGAAGTAACTTGCTTCCCAGTTTAGAATGAGATGGTGGTATGGGAGTTCGCTTTATATATCAGGTCATCTACATACGGATTTCCCATATTGCTAACATAGGTTTGGCCGTTGTGTCAGGCTAATTTTGGTTACGCAATTTGGCCGAAGCATAGACCACCCACGTGTTTCGTGTCGCCTTTTAGACACGCGTTACATTTGCTGCGCAAAAAAACATTTTCTCTCGCGCTGTTTTCTGACTGCTTTCTTACATACACTTAGTCTTGCTTTTGTGCTGACGTGGTAAATTTGTTAATCTTGATGGCTTAATTTGTTAAGCAAATCCCTCCGTTTTTCAATCTCTTAGTGTTGAAGCACATTTAATTTCAAGAATAACAGCGAACGCTTTTTCATATATTTCCTGCTAATCAATATTTTGTCGCCAATGCTTTCTACCAAACGCCTCTATCGCCGATAAGACGATAAATACAGAAAAACTATAAGCACGTTAATAAATTCACTTTTGCTTCGTCGCTTCCTCGATTCGCGGTTCTTGCGGCTAAACTTTACAACGGTCCTTTCAGTGCCTAATAAAAATAATAATTAATTTACAAATAATGAAAAACCAAAGTGACAAATACCACTTCTGGTAAGGTTGCGTTTAAAAGACTTTGTTCCGAAATCGATAAAATAAGTTATCCCAATGATCCGTTCGATTTTGAATATGACAGTGAATTTGAATGGCTGAATAAGCGTTCACGTTATTCCACGATGGCACTTGTTAAAATCGAAAAACTGGAATTTTATATCTACTATGTATATATACCATGTTAAAATTTATTTTTTATTTTTTGTAATTAATTTCTGAGTGGAACTAAGTTCTTATTTGAACGATATTGTACATTTATGCATTACATGATATTTCTGAATAACAAGTGTTCTGCTAGTTCTATATTATGGTAGTAATATATTTATTTCATTATTATTATTATTATTATTATTATTATTATTATTTAATATATTTATTTAACCAAACAGTATTTGTATTCTTCATATTCGTATTTAGTTGGCAAAAATTAGGGATCATGTGTGGTTCAAGCTCAAACAGATGTATTCTAGTTATATTTAAACTATCAAGAATAAAAAGAGCTAATAACGGCGATTAATTTTGTTGTTCGTGAATCTATATTTATATTTAACTGCGTTTAATAGTACAGCCAGTTTTCTTCATCCATCAATCGTATTCATCGGATTTAGTTTAAATTCCCGTCAACGGTTACAGTAAAGCGATTTTATAATTAACAGATAGTAAGTACAATAATTTTGTGTGTGCCACGTCCCGAAACTCAAATTATTATATGCAAATATTAATTATAAAGAAATATTTGGTAGATGTGCCTAATTGCTTTCTCACTGTTATTGGGATCTGTGCTTCGATATGGCCTATGATTTTACTAATTCACTGGGTTTGTTTTGTCTAACAGGATAAGTAAATGATGTGATGCATTCTCAAAAGATTGTAATACAAAACTGTTTGAATACGTCGAACACGACTTGATTATAAAAACACGAGCAGGGCAGTTTGTTAATCCTAATGGCAAATATATGATTTCAATGCAGTGGACACGAATCACAAATCTATAACGATAGTAAGCCATGGCACGTATGTTATTGAATTTATTGATTTGGAAGCAGCATTTAAAAATCTGAAATTTTGCAGCATTTCATGGAAACCTAACGTCGCTATAGCATCATAAAAATCTTTAAAATTGGTGTTATGGAAATGAAAACACATTAAAATTTGTTCTCTTAAAAATCACCTTCTTTATAATTTTGTCATCATAGTATTTATCACCACCTATATTTTGTAAGAAAGCTAGCTCAAACAAATAAATTTTCAAGAAGTGTAAAATTTTCGCACAAATACAGTTATAAACAGAAATATACAAATAAATATTATATGAACATACAAAAATTACCAATTAACACACTATAATCCAATATCTTAACATGTTAAAATGACATCTACTTATACATTTAATGCATTTGAAATTGACCATGATTGTCACACCATTCAATTTTAATCGCAATAGAAGCTTATGATTTATAAAATATCCTTATGAAATTGACGAATAGAGAAAATCATGTGATTCCACAGAGCAGTTAACAATTAAAAGCATTCAATACATAAATGAGTTTTCTATATCGTTCCTACATTAGATTATATATAATATATAATACTAATATATACTATTATTCAGGCGAGACCGAACACGCCCTCCACCAGACTCAACAAAAATTCAATCGGATTGTCAACAAACTGAAAAGGAAAAAACAGATGCACATACGGTGACAGAAATTTCGAAACAATATGAGCGTTCAACACTGCAATCCACACTGGCCTAGTTACCAAGTGAAGAAAACGAAATTGTGCAAAAAGGTGAAATGAAAGACTGCACCCGTAGAAATAGCGCTCGTACACGTAACAGCCAACATTGCGAACAGATGGTTGACTCTCAAGCCATCAATACAATAATGACCAGATCTCAGACATCATTTAGCAATATAGCGAGAAAGACCTTTACATGCAAACAGGCACACACACAGATACAAACGCATACACACATACCAATCAGCCAAAGCAAGAAATAGA
>JAQBSW010009682.1:0-27664 GCA_029291075.1 Eudiplozoon nipponicum
GTTAAAGAACTTAAGTTAAATATCATGAAGTTATAATTATGTCAATTGTAGACTCCTATTTAATAACTACCATTGTATTGGCTATATCTTCTACATGATTCAATATACAATTTCATTATTCAGCCTTATTTCAATAACATAAGGGTAATAAACGAACATAAAGGTCAACTAATAAAGTATTGTTTGAAAGCAAGATGAGGTAAGCGCTAAACCAACGAAGAAAATATATACCAGTAAAATACTTCACTGTGCGGTTTATAAACGACAACATCAGAGGAATTAACTTGAAGGAATAAATTCGTAAACAGGCAGGTTAGCATTGACCCACCAGACACAAATCGATTTCAGAATACAAATGCTCATTTTGCAGAGGTTGACAACACCTCCAGAACAAATATCAATTTCTAACTCTCTAAAATTCTAAAATAATGTATTAATTTAAAAATATGTAATAGTATATAAGTTGGACGTACACGAAGCATGATCAAATGAATCTACCAAAAGTTACTATGGAAATTATTTTAGAAAATTTTAGCCCCATCAGGGGCATCGGCATTATCAGAGAATATTTTGTCAAATGTAGCAGACAGCTTATTACACAAATTCGTGCGTCATACATAAAAAAGACGAAAAAAATATTATGAAAAAAGGAACCGTTTAAACTAAACATCAAGCAAGCAACCTTACTATATATTTTTCACATCCGGCCGTGATTTTCCAAATTTAGCAATAATATTCCAATGGCAAGCAAGACTTAGCCAGCGTTGGACCGGTGTCATCAATAATTTAATTTAATAGAAAATCATGGAGGTATAATAAACTCCATAGTGCCTAAAATCGCAAACATAATGTGATTAGCATTACAATCTATACACCCTGAGTTTTTACTTTGGTGAGGGCACGTGTGTGGTAAAATTTTACAATACGGAAAACATACGACTCAAAATAATTTATGCATGAAATGGTTAAAAAGCAAAAAATAGGATAAAATATCATTAATCAATTAAAGAGAGTCAATCTCTGAGACAAAGCTTAGTTACAAACGGCGAATGACCCTCAACCGTGTCCATACCTTCACTCAATTAAGCATATGAGCCAGCACGTAATTAACCACAAAATAATCGTATGAATCTTTGGATATAAATTTATATATAAACGAAGTTGCATTAAGGTAATTTGGCATTTTTTGATTTCATAGTTCTATAAATTTTCCTTATATGTGATTAAATTTTCTTCTATATTTTATCCTAGTAATAGTATCGAAATATATAAAACAAATACGGAAACAGTTTGAATGATAAAATATAAAAAAATATATTTATAAAATTTGAATTTACGCTATGCGATTTAAAGCCATAATTCGTTAATGAGTTTAATGTGTGTAAATTTGAATTATTGACTTTTTTGTTATTCACATGACTTTTTGGCGATATCGTAAATGATATAGTTCTATGTCAATACTGCGGAAATATTGGTTTCTAATCACTTGTCGTTATCATGGCAAAAATAATGACATTATCACGTCTATTAAAGATAAGATAAGCAAAGATTTCCATTTTGTAAAATTTCGAGCAGTTACATTATAAAACATCTTGAGTAAAATTAAGACCAAATTAATCCATGGTTGAGAACAATACGATAAATAATTCTACACAGCTCGCATTTTTATGAGGTACTATGTCTATTACTATTAATTTTTTCCGCGTGTTTGGTGTTATGCTCACGATCTGCTACAATATAAAATACCTCAAGTTTAAGGTAGAGCAGTTCGACCCTCCCAAACAAGGAGCATTTCCATTTGGTTTCAGTCGTCGATCGAATTATCGAAAATAATTGGATCATCCACCATAATTTCATAAATATTTACATCAAAGTGTTAGCAAGTCAGAATGTCACAAGTAAGTCTCAGAAATAGTGATCCTCAACTGAGATACAATAGAAGCTATTTGCCAAACTTTAAGGATGTAATTAAAAATTGATAGACATCAGTCAGTCTGATTAGATATATACTATATGATGCTCTCTCTAGAAATAGTTACGCAGATTGTTTCTATAGGAATAAACTAAGTAAAGTACTTAAAGATAGATTAAGATAAAACATTATATGTTAAATTGCATAGTGTACAATTTTTGTCTAGAAAAGAAGTTTAATTTTTTATAAATATTGCATTATTTACATAACATAGACTTTCGTAATTGGCCATTTGGATTAAGTTTATACTTAATTTTTAATGAGATAATTTTCTGCATTTCTTGATATAAATTTGAGTTCAGTCGTCTCTGTGTTCAGGCAATGTTAAAAACACAACTTTAGAAAAAATGCCATTTTAGACAATATTGACCAAATCTAATCCTCAGTTAGAAAATTAACAAAAGCTACTGTTGTACAATTAGATTTATAATTTACAATTTGCATGAACAAACGAGGAACTTAAATTGACGTATCACACACAAATCAGCAATAAATTATCAATTCATTTTCCGTGCGAGAAAGTTGCAACATTTTTTGCAACGTACAGTTTGTTTTGTTGTTTCCTTCGAAATACTGGGATAATTTCTATTTAATTATAATCAAACCATATGTGTTCTATTAAATATAATGTGCGCTGTGCCAGGGACTATTAAATCATATAAATATGATCAATAAAAATATAATATTTGAAAAATTACCGAAAGATTTTAAGTCTTTCTCCAATAAAATGTTATTATCAACATAAAAATAACATCCATGAATAATGTCTTGTCACAATCATTGTAAAATAATTGGGGATAAAATGTTTCAGTATTTCATTAGAAATCATGTTAACTTCATCCATTTTATGCATTTATAAATAAAATGGAAAATAATTTGTTTATTGAAACGTACAGTCATTATAAATCCTTTGGGAACAACACAGTTAAAAAAGGACAATTTATTGTAGTCAGAATTCAATTTTTTGTAGTATTCAGTTTCTAAAACAATGTGGAGTAATTTGGATGAAATAAATGAATTTTATTACTACAATCTGGATGCGTGAAACACAGATGCTGAGATACACAAAAACGGACAAACAGACACCTACTAAAGTAGTTAATCAATATATATATATATATATATATATATATATATATATATATATATTCGAATCGTGTTTAAACTGCATATATGAATTTAAATGAGGATTAAAGATGCAGAAAATAAAGGCTTACGCCATAAGTGGTTTTAAAAATACCCTGAAAACTATCAGATTTTTAAAGTCATTTTTATAAACACTTACAGAAATTTTCTCTATTCTACCAACTGTTTCTACACCCAGATGGACCACAAACCTCTTCCTTATCAACAAGTCAATCCAGCCTACATGGGGCACTGAACAGCCATTGCATTTATTATAATCAAGGTTGCGTCTTGATATAAACACCTGACCCATTAATTACTTACATCTGTCAGCATAAACTAAGAATTGTATAGTGTAGATAAGGCAATTCATCCAGTAGACCGGTTTCGTCCTTATTGGGAACTCATCAAGTACTGGCCAGAATTTGCCGCGGACAGGATACGAACCTGGGCACGTGTGCTTCGGAATCTGGTGCTCTAACCACTGAGCTATCCTGCCGCACACTACACTACACACAATTTTCAGTTATATACTAACTAATGTAACTTGGTTAGTCTATTGTCCTCTAGGTGGAGCTCATATGGCATCCATTTAGACCCAAAGTTCCAACTAACCATGCCCAATCTGTCATTAATGAACAGACACCACATTACATGGGGAAGTGGTATTGAAATGAACATTTATATAATTAAACGAACATTGGTTGCGCGGGAGGTGGTAACAATTATTATAATCAAGGTTGCGGTCTTGATATAAACACCTGACCCATTAATTACTTTCATTTTGTCAGTATAAATTAAGAATTGTATATAGTGTAGAAAAGGCAATTCATCCAGTAGACCGGTTTCGTCCTTATTGGGAACACATCATATACTGGCCAGAATTTGCTGCGGACAGGACTCGAACCTGGGCACGTCTGCTTCGGAATATGGTGCTCTAACCACTGAGCCATCCTGCCGCACACTACACTGCACACAATTTTCAGTTATATACTAACTAATGTAACTTGGTTAGTCTATTTTGACCTTCAAGGAATATTATCAGAGTACACGGCAAAGTGACTATTGAAAATCAAACCACAATGCGTATATATGGAGAGTGAAATTTAATCTAAGGATCTCATCTATAATAGTCTCGCGTAAATTATGCTTGAGTGGAAATATGGGCTGCACTATTTCTATGCAGTCACACACATTAAACTTTTGCAGATTTCGCCACATATATATACGTAATAAAATGAACAATCATTGATGTTATATCAGTATATTCTATTCTGCTTACGATATATATTCATTACCGCTTGATCTTCGCTAGTCAGTTTGCCGTCGTATTCTGATGATTATCATGGAATATCGAAACTAGTCAGTATGTACAACTGGCGGAAGATTTTCTTTTTTGTTTGACGTGTGGTTAAATACAATGAGATTGGTTTTGCTTCTAGCTCGCAAACTTGATTTAAAGAATTGTTACCATCACCCGCGCAATCAATTATTGTTTACTTGTAATTTCTAGGTATTTTGAAAATATATTTGTTTCTGTTATCACTTGTATTAAATCATGGCTAGAAAATATATCAGATACTTCAAATTAATGAGGCCTATCACACTATTATAATTCCACACTATACCCTTGGCAAAGGAAATGATATTGAAGGGATAATTGAGCGCCTTAGTTCCAGCTCTCCTGAGGTGGTTTATACACTAGAGTTAAAATCAATTTTTATAATCTGAACATCAATATAAGTATTACTTTTCTAATTATGGTAAAGATATTATTATATACTTACTTACGGACTTATCATCATGATCATCATGCATTTATGATACAATCCTGTCGATTTATTCAAGACTCTTTTTGTTTCATTTAATATTTGCACAAATTTTGTTTGGACTCTGATAGCAGATCCTTAATGGTTTAAATTTTTAACTTAACTGGTGTTCTTAGATTATTGCCTGCCTCAGGTTCTATTGACGATATCTTTTTTACTATTCAAGCTTCCATACCGGTTTGCCTATTACTTATATCTTTGTTGATATTAGTTGTCTTGGCTGTAGCCAGTTTTCTTTGTACAAGGTTCTTATCTCTGCTAGTGACCACCTTTTAAATTGCAGTTAGCTAATCATTTTTCTTTTTGTTTAAGTTTATGGAATTACTGAATTCCAGTTTCGGTAATCTCATAACGAATGAACATTAAAAATACAATTATATCCAATATGAAATTACTTAACAATCTCCGCGTCTGTATATTTGTTAATAATTGCGCTAACATTGCATACATTTCCCTAAACTCCATCATGATTTTAATTGATAAAAACAAGGTATTAACATTTCAAGAACCTTTCTATGACTTCGCTAGATGTGACACTTAGTAATTTCGTCCTAAATTTAATAATCCAGACAAGTCAACAAATTGGATACGGATTGTTATGGAAATCTAATATGTATTCATTTATGTATTAGGTGTTGCGTACCTAGTAACAAATTAGTTCAAATATGAAGTATAAATCAACGTCAACTTGAACTAAAAGTATCATCTCATGCACATATTAGTTTTGTGCTTATTGGCGTCTCATCTGTAGGAGCCGGTATTACGTCTTATACCCACCTTATACTTGGTTGATGTATGTGGGACAGTTGGACGGTACAATTTCCTATACGAATATGTAAGCCCGCAGTAGTGTAACTAACTATGTTTAAAGTCTTCTGCAGTGCAGCTGCACAACCAGCTCACCATATGCAACGTATATGCCGAACCTGCGAAGGGTACCAACGCTGTGGATGTTGTGTCATTGCCTGATACTAACACTATGGTTGCCAAATTGATACATGTTGCCAGCTCAATGGATTTCAAATCATGCAAAAGTTCATCATAATTTAGAATTACAACCTCTTATGAATTGATGTTACTCCAGCAAAACCGTACACTCTGGTCTTAATCGACAATATTTTCGCGGTATTCTGGACATCATTCAATAACATATCCAAAAATAAGATATTTTTTTGCGGAGAACTAATGTATATGCAAAAATGTATTAGTTTTTGCGCATCTAATAGCAATTTATGCAAAATATGGCACGAAAAATAAACTAAAATCAGCAAGATCGAACTGTAATATATTTAATTCAATGATTTCATGATTACCGCTAAAATTGGGAAACACCAGTCAAGGCCAGAGTGTATGGATAAGCTGGAGTAACAGGTGTACAGAGGCAGTGGTAATGCTTAATTTTGGTGAACTTCAGTATAAATTGAATTCCATTGTATTGATATCATGTACGTTTTCCGCATCCATAGTGTTGGTATCAGACAATAACACAACAGATATGGCGTGGCTACCCTCTATAGTATCGGTATATATATATATTATAATTGGTGAGTTGGCTTTGTAGTCGTATTGTCGGAGACCTTATATGAAGTTAGCTTCAATACTGCACGTGTACAATTTCGTATAGGAGATGGTACCGTCCAATTGTCCCACATTCCTCATCAAATATATAGTTCGTAAAGGGCGTAATACCGGCTCCTATTGATGACGGCGCCAGTAAACAGGGAACGAATGTGCACGAGATTATATTTTAAGTTCATGCTGGCTTTGTTTTATCCTTCTGGTCATATTTGAACTATTTTGTTACTAGGTGCACAGCACCCAATACATAAAGTCAACAAATTATTGGATATCCATAATTATTCGCTCCATCCTAACATTAAGCGCTGATTACAATTTACTATGGTGTAAACAAAAGTAAGTCATTTTCCTTTTAACCAAATCCAATATTATCATTAATTATATCAAGTCATATTGCATTATGCACATCTTCATCCTCAAAATCTTATTCGCCTTCGACATATTACCTATTGATGGAATGAGTACTAAAACATGATTTACCTGGAGCCATTATTTATACCGCGTGTTGGAAGTTACCTCAATGTAAAAAAGTTCTAAAAGTTTGCTATTATAACCGAACTCATTACTGCGTAGAGTGATTTGCATTTTCGAAAGTTTCAAAGGAAAAAGAAATGCCGTTTCCTGAACCTGTACATTCTGACATTCCTTTTGCGCAGTTGAACAACCCAAAGAAACGCGATATTAATTGCGCATTGATAAAATGATCATTATGGTTCAATTTACAAAGTTTATTAGATTTTATTTAATGCCAAACCACAAACCACGCATTAAATACCATGAAATTAAATTTAAAATAATACACACAAATTAGTGATATTTAAGAAGACTATAAATAATAACTGCAAGAAAATAATTTATTGTATTGCCGAACGAAAAGCACAGCATGGCAGTGATTATGACAAAAGACACAATGGAGAATTTTTACGAATGTGTTGAATTAGGAAATACTTAAGAAGCTGCATATTGTCCAAATTTCACGAATGGGCTACGTGTTGCCCATGACCACAAGGGAATCAATGTTATACACAGAAAGCGCATAGAAAGACCCGAAGAATTTAGTAACAACGAAATTATAAATATGAGGCCAGACGGAGGTTCAGGTATTTTCTTTATAAATAAGAAACTTTATATTAATTAAATGAGCAATATTCTTGATGACGAACAGAAATAAGAACAGATCGAAATTAAAGATGTGTTAATATGGCGTGTAATCAAAAATATGTGTGAAGCAACAAAATAAAGAACCAACGATGCGCAATGTAATGAAATCGTTGACATCATAAGTCGCTTGGAACAAGCAAAAAAGTAGGGTACACGCACGTCCAAAATGCACGGCATGCTAACATTAGACAAATTTTGAACGAACAAAATGCCGAAATTATCACTCATCGTGTCAATAACCTACAAATAGTTCAAATTGAAATGTCAATGGATTGAACTCGCAATACTTCTAACTTTGAGAATAAGATCAAATCGTAAAATGTCAGAAACCTAACCGCAAGCATCTGTGTTAACAAAACCTCCGATTGTAACATCCAATTATTCCCCATACCAACAATTCATCTAATTTGTAGGGTATAGATGTTCAAATCAATTTCAATGGTCAAAATTTAGGCAGTTCGACGAAGTGGCAATGGATAGTTCGTTAGGAAGTCTATTTACCGATGTCTTCATGTTCTGTCTAGTAACATCGAAGTTAAAATCAATCATTTAAAAAATGCTACCAAAAATCTGAGGTATGTTGATTATAAATGTATACTGATATATGAAGATATAGAAAAGTATAACAGTTAAAAAATGTAAAATAGCGAGAATTCGCATTTCGTTTACATGTTCGCAGTATAAAAAAGACTGTACTTCAAAAGCAGACAAGCTTTGTACAGTACATCCATTACGGCAGCGCAGTTCGTTTTTATAAAAGTAGAATTTCGTATAAAATTTATCCCAACGAACATATAAAACTGTATCTAATAAATGACGATGCTTTGAACTGGCAGTGCTCAAAAACAATCAGTAGAAAAGATGTATAGAGAAACGTTCCCGGAAGTAAGCAGGAAGTGGAAACGACGAGAGAATTATTTGTTCTCAAGGATTAATAAAGCATTGACTTTAGACATACCTAATAGGAAATTGTAGTTTCTTTATAGGACAATGCGTCTGCTTAACATCATTGTAAAAGATACGGTACCTGCTATCGAACAGTTTAACTTTGTTTATTTATACAAATGCAGTAGCTGATATATATATATATATATATATATATATATATATATATGTATATATATATATATATATATAAGTTTGACTAGCCGATTACTAAAAGAGCGAATTCTAGAACTTATTCCCTGCCTACGTCTGGCAAAGGAAAGAATGTTTCGACAATAACTGAACACACCTTTTGCAGAAATTACACTCCAAATCAGTCGGATTTCTAAGTGCTCTTTAAAGCAAATAGCGAAAAAAAAATTACGTACTGCTAAGGCTGTTATTTGCAAAATTCTTATTCCTTAGCTAAGCAAACAAAAGAAATTCGTACATTATTCAAATATAAACTAGAAATTAGTTGTGTGTACGTGCGTTTGTGCGTGTCCCAGCACGTACTATTCAACCTCTTTTTTCAGTGTCTAAAGCGTGTTAAGTCGAACTTTATGCTCATTTGTGATCAAGAAATTGACTACATAAGTTATTAAAAATTACAGTCCAGTTGATTTCTGAAGAATAGGAAATGACATTTTTAGTTGTTTTGTAAATACCTGGTTTTCAATAAATCTGAACCTTCATAAATTATTTATATCCCAATTAAATATACAACTGCAGAAAAATGGCTGAATTAAAAATTATTCATGTAATTAATATTCGCTTTTTTGGGTATTCATTGATGATGAGCGTAAATCTTCGATATTTGCTGCCTCCAGCTTCTTCATCTTTTTTTCACAAGCCAATTGTGTTATTCGCACTCTGGAACGTTAAAGAAATAAGGTCGCCTCGAGGTTCGCAGATGATTAACTAAAATTCTACAGAGGGAATCACTTTCCGGACTCCTACGAAGAATTCATTCTAGTCGATTTTACCGTACCGGCTACAAACTTTATTTAAATACGCGATGTTCTGCCATAATGTTGTCGACAACACTATCATTTCTCAACTTGTATTAGTCTATTATTTATAAACAAAAAGTGGTCGCTGTCCCACTCCCCTATACATAATCCACTTTTAGATTTGTATTTTTTATTCTTCTTATTTTTATTGTTATAATTATTATTATTATTATTATTATTATTATTATTATTATTATTATTATTATTATTATTATCATCATTATTATTATTATTATATTATGATGATGATGATGATTATTATTATTATTATTATTATTATTATTAGTTAGTTATTAGTATTAGTAGTAGTAGTAGGTATAAGTAGTTAGTGGTAAGTGATAGAAGAATTACTGAAGTATGTATTAGTAGGTGCTAGGTACTTACAAATAAGGTAGTAGTAGATAGTGGTGAGTAGTATTAGTACTAGCAGTAGTAGAAGTCCATAAGTAATAGTAATTGTATTAGCATTATTCTTTTATTAATGTAGTAGTAACTGTTGCTGTTGTTGTTACCGGTATTATATTTCTGATATTACTTTTATTTTAAATTATTATTAATATTATTATTATTAATAATATTATTATTAATATTATTGTTATTGTTATTACTGAAATGATGTATCTGCTCATTTCCCACACATAAATGATCAGTAACAATTCTCTCAACGTAGTTGTCAAATTAATGTAAATCTTGCCATTTTGGAGGACATGAAATATTTTCTTTACTACAACCACAATACATTAAATTAACGCAGGTGAACCAACAAATATAACATATCTGCAAAAACACTTTACCTCGACCAATGTAACCATTCTCCCGATGTTTCATTCGTCTTATTTAATGTATAAGTATATTATTTTGAAAGCCTACGAAAGTAAAGATAAAAAATGTTCTATCTGTGGTCATATATTTCGAACAACGAAGAACTAATAAACTTCAAAACATCCATTCTCATAAAATACAACCATTTTAAATAAGGTTCCAACGTCATATTTAGACAAAAAGCTGATGGATAGCTTCAAAATGAAGGGACAAGTGAGAACCCATTAATGAAGAACAAAAGTTGGTGCACCTGGAAATGTATGTAAAACAACGCAAATCAGACGTATTAGCTAAATATGCTGGAATAAAGAGAAAATTATTTAGTAATATCGGTATATTGCTTTTATTCGTAAAATATAATATTCATTTATCTGCAACCTTAGTCTAATCTTTGATTATTGAGCATTCGACGTATCAAGAGGTAATATGTATACAGTGGTACCTCGAGATACGAGCAGCCTAACTTACGAGTTCTTGAGCTCGGGCCATATATTCGTTCAAGTTACGAGCCCAAATCCGAGACACGTGCCGTGTTACCGGAGCGTCCCGTCAGTTGGTGCCCAGGGTCAGAGTATCTTTCGCTCACTTGCACTTGTAACCCGCTTAAATCGAAGTGTATCCTGTGCGCTGTACTCTTTTTTGCTTGATTTTTGCATGCTTACTGTACGTTTTTGTATTATCATGGAGCCGAAGCAAGTGAGTGCTATGGACAACGGTGACAGGAAAAAGAGGATGATTTGATAGAACTAAAGCACGAAATAATAGAAAAACATGAGCGTGGCGTACGTGTGATTGAACTCACGAAGATATATGACCGCAGTAAGTCGACTATTTTTACGATACTGAAACAGAATGATGCCATTAATAGTGCTACACCAGCAAAAGGAGCAACGAATCTTTCCCAATTAAGGACAAATACCCACGAGGAAATGGAGAAGCTTCTGCTCGTGTTGGTGAAAGAGAAGGAGCTAGCCGCACTCGTCTGTCTCCAAAGTAAGACTATTATGCTAAATAACTCTTTTATTCCTTTATTTCAAATTTGTTTACATGTATTTGTTAATTATACATGTTTGTTTGTTATTTGAAAACATATATTTATTCATAATTTACAATGGGTTGGGGATTTTTCATAGGTCTTAAACGGATTAAATCAAATTCAGTTAATTTGAATGGTAGAAATTAGTTTTATATATGAGCCGTTTGATTTACGAGCTCAGTTCTTTAGGGTTAAGCTTAAGCCGATCAATTTATTTGATGCGAAACATAAAAAAACTGTAAAACAGCAACCGCACTTTTGGCCAATAATGGTTGGGTTATGCGAATTTTAATTTTCTTAATGTGAACGACGACTACAAGCAATTAGAATTGACTTTTTAACCAACGGTGTTATTCCAACATTAAACAATTCACAAATGTTGCGTTTAATTGTTTATATTGTTTTCAGTAGTAACTAACTCTTAGTTTCCTCAAACGTTCAGTGCCCACTACTGTATAGTTCATATCTGCGATTAGTAATTAGCTCGAATTTAAAGAATAAAATGATGTTGATATGGATGTGTTAGCAGATTTCTGGTCTGTAAAGCGGGAATTCGGTCTTTTATTGCGATCTATATTTTGCTGTATAATGTAGTTCGGCTTAATTATTTTTTAATTATGTCAATTCAATATCACTTCCCCAGATAGCGTGTTGTTTGCTCTATAATTACAGATATTCTGTAGTTATTTGGAACTTTAGATGTAAAGTGATGACATGAAGACACCTACTAACTAAGCCCAATTGGTGTACAGTTAAAAATTGCGTGTAACGTGAGCAGGGTTTCTCAGTGATTTGAAAAACAGATTACGCAGCAGATATGTCTAGGTTAGAACCATGTTCACCGCAAATTATGGTAATTCGTGAAAACTTCCAAGTAAAGACAAAACCGGTCTATTGGATGAATTTTCTATGCTACATTTTACAATGCTTATTTTATATTTAAAAAAATGTATGTATATAATGGGACTGGTATTTATATCATGACCACAACCTTATTTTAATTTAAAACTACCGATATAAAATTTAGTTCGTCTTCACTAGACAAAAACTCTTTGTTGTTCAAGGATGACCTTGGTATTGAAATGTACAAACCCAATTTTTACAGCGATTGAAATCTAACGTTCAGACCATTTCATAGATTATATTTTAATTTATTTGAACAACTGTTAAATTTGTGTCAGTCGAAAGCATATATTATGTAAAGCTCCTATCTTCCATGTTGAGAAAGATATTATGATAATCGAGAGAATGTGAACTATATATATAACAATGTTAGAAATAAATTACACAAGAAAAGATTTTTAAAGCTAACTACAATATTGACACTAGTTTGTTTTATTTCTGCAAGTGAAGACGGTATTTAGTGGTTTTGCTGTTATATTACTTTAACTATGTTTGGCATAATTTACATGATACTAGCTTAAGCTTTGTAAGTAAATCAATTTGTGATTCATTTATGATACAGCACTCCTTTGAACATACAGCATTGAGGTTTAAAAATTAATTTGTGTGCTGAAGTGCGGTGTTGCTAGTGATATTCTTGAAATCATAGATGCAGAGAAAATACGAGGGGAGTTACAGACTCGGTGATAAAGATTAAAGCAGTGATTTAAAAAAATTGTACAACAGAGCAATCTTGCATCAATAATGAATAATAAATCATGTGTCTTCAGATACACAAAGAATTTTATAATCGACATATATTTCAAAGATACGTTTAAAATTACACTTTAGTGCTTTCGCTATATCACATCAACTGCTTTTACCGAAGATATGAAGAATATAAATAAAAAAGGGTGTTAGGCTTTGATAGAATCGTCTAGCCATTTTAAGTTAACTACCCACGGTATATAGGAATGGGCCTGCGGTATGAATGTCCGGCTATGATGGAGATCTAGCCATAGGATAATATTGAAATTTGTGGTCACTCAACAGGCGTTTACCACTATAAATAAGGCAAAGTCGGGAACTGTTCTGATTAATTTGGTGAATCGACGCGACAATATTTAATGCAGTAGAATCCAAGACATGAGAGACCGTTATTCAATGACGCAAACCATAAGTGCAATCGGCACCAAAATACAGAATGAATACAAATATATTTTGTTACATGTTGGCGTGAATTGCAAAAGACTGCGCTGCATAGACGCATCGTTTTAGAATTGAAATATGGTGACCAATTACTAGGTCTTCTTTGAAATTTGTTTATCCGACAAACTGGTAACCCGGTTTGTTTTTGTAGATGGGATGACGATGGTTTTGAAAAAATTCTTTTAAATTTGATATTTCATTTAAATCGCAATTGGGGTATTAATTCCAGCCGGAATGGTTTAGTTGTACAATGATTATGTGGAAAGAACCAACAGTAAAGAAGTTAGACGTGGAGGGCGAGTCGGCTATAGGATGATGGAGCAACTTGTGATTATTCAATAGGCGTTGACCATTAAACACTGTTTACTCTAAGTTGTGAATATTGCTAACAATCCTTGTAACGCCAAAACAATAGTTTAAGTATATACAGTTCAAACATATTATAAGGGATCTCTCGCATTGCATATAATTCATTCCATTGCACGCACTTTTCAGCAACATTTTGTGTCAGGCGAGAATCCATGAGTATCAATTTCTGGATAATCATGACCGAAAAGTCAATATAAGACAGACTAATAGCTAATTAGATAAATGGTAAGGAATTCAAATGATATATAGCGTTATTTGTCTATTTGTAAAATTCTCTGATATAAGTAAGGAATAAGTAAGACCAAGTTGTAGTTATTTTACGTAAGCATTTTAACTTTTGTTCATGAATCATATACGATCATCTGAATCAAAGACAGCCAGCTCACCGCCACGACTACGCGACTTGCAGCTACACCTCTCAACATTCAAATCGCAGATTATACTTCTGATCTTTACCGAAATAATGGTCCAAGTTGCTAAATTAGAAACACATTTACAGTACGCTAGAGTCTAATGCAGTATATGAGTAATTAAGAATGTTTAAAGAAAATATTATAAAGATACAGAAACCTGGCAAATAATATTGTGTGCCTTTTCAAAATTTCATTAATTGCATTTGCCGATAGGTTTTGTCCTTTGCAGAAATTCATGTATTTATAATAATATTGAATTGAAATAATAAAATAACGTATTTTTTTTTAAATTGCCTTAGATAACAAAATTTTTGTATCTTAAAATTATATTTAAAGTAATTTTTCTCTTTATGCTGCGTCATTATGTTTATACATATCTATAAAATGTTGTCGGCAATCTATGGCGATACAGATATTACGCAAACCATCCAACATGTTCTGTAAACAGTCTGGCGAATAAATACATAATTTTCTGTTACAAAATTTCCTAAGTAAGCCATCTATCCATTTTAACAGGCAGTAGCTCTTGAAATGGAAATATTACACTGGTGGTGTTCTCTTATGGGTAATCGCTTCGCACAATTTTCCCACAGTGCCACGTTTAAACAACACATAAGGAGGATTTAGGGTATCATTGACTTCGTTGTGAACTGTACGACTAAAATTAGGATGTCGTTTATTGTATTTAACAAGAAAACTGGTACCTTTGACGGCCCACTCTGAATTCTAACACACATTAAACTATATCGTCAAACTTGCAATTTTATTATTTCTGTTCAGCCTAATAAACCAAGTGTCATTAGTCATAGCATGCGAATACACGGTTTTATTATTAACCATAATATCGGCCGATGTCTAGTGCATTCCTAGACCTCTCTTTTCTCTATATCACTGAACTTTAAGAATGACTGCTTGTTTGAACAATATTACTGCAGTTACCTATCCTACACGGCATCATCCAGTTAAAAATCTGTTCAATTCATTGTGGAATTCAAAATTGTGCATAGTCACATGTAATTATTTTTAACATGTTGGACCAATTAAATTTGTAAGTTAAACCTGAACTAATTTCGTTCTATATAAAGCAGTCATATGTATTTAATTTCTCAACAAAACCAGGTAAATAAATGGAATGGCATTTATATCGAGGAATCAATTTTTGCCTATTTGGAGCATAACAATACATCAAGCATTGCCGTTAAACGTGATAGCATTTTTAATACTCGAAATTAATAGCAATTCTTTTGGAATAAATTCTGTGCATTTCTAACGAATCGGTATTTCCCGAGTTTTTCGATATGATTATGTTTATTTTTAAAATCTCAGCATTGCCTCGATAATTTTACGAAATATTTTAAATGATGTTGATAGACACAACATGACGGACTTAAACTGTAACAAAAGAAATTGGATGACATACATTGTCCGTTACTCAAAACATTATTAATGTATTTCTTCATTCTCCAATTATTAATAACTTCAGCTTTTCAGAAATTGAACAGTTTCGCAGCCAAATTATTTTCGAAATTTTAATCACTAGACACAAATTAGCTTTAAAATCAATAAATGTTTATCTCCCATTGGAATAGTCCTTTAATTACAATGAATTTTAAAGTAACATTTCTCTCTGCAGAAGAGGTCGCACACATCTAAGCTAAAATAATTAATAGCATTTGTTATATTATTAAACATATAGAATAACTGTTAAAAGAGATATCTTATACTCTATGTTTCAATCTGTGAACCGCAAAATTTGATTGTTTAATAAACAGAATATATTTTGGAAAGTTCTATCTAACTTCGTAAAATAACGACTCCTGGCCTTGATTTTAAACAGTCATTTTTCTAAAAACAAATATTTGAAAAATGTTATTAGAAACGCAGTCGACATTGATTTGTTTAAAAATTATTAATTAATGCGATACAAACATTTAGAAAATTTGTGATTCATTAACGAGCACATGTCGAAATATTCGCCGACTTTGATGTCAAATTTAAAACGAACACACATTTTTCTTCTTACTATTATAATATTTTGTTTTGAGTTATCTATTTTAGAATTTCAGACAAAAAATAATTCATAAGTGTTTCCGCTTTATATTAGTACGTTGCTTGCTTATGTGTGTTATTTAGTTTGTTTTTTACATCTTTGTATAAGCAATGCGTAGCGCTGAAAAGTTTCTCACCGAGACACACTTTGTTTTGGCAACTATCTTCCCTGTTATTAACAGTGTTATAGAGAAATTTTCGTGTAATACGTTGTATCAGTTGAATAATATCTTTTATTTTTTGTTATAATATTAACATCTTTGAAATAAAGTTCTACTTTATGACATGGTACGTCTTGTTTTCCTTGTAAATTATATATAAAGTATTAAATTTAACTGTGGGTTTTATTGTTATATACATTTTGCGATCTCCATTTTCTATGCTTAAGTCTTGGCGAACGAAGAAGGACGATAATTCAAATAGTGTCTGGAGTAAATGACATGGTGAGCATGATTCATAGCTCTTATCTCCAGAATGTATACGGGTTTAGCATATTGGTCACATGTCATTTGGAGTTGACTCTATGTAAGAAGCTATTTATTTTCCGTCAGTTAACCTAGGATAGATGATATTTGAGGTACGTTCTTAATGTATTACTAAGTGATATTTAAGATCTGGTTTTCAATGTATGGATGGATTAATTTTCCACCAGGTGTTTGGAAATTCTGGACAGTACGTGATAAGTCTCCGATAAAATCGAAACCGTTCTACTTGATATGTTGATGTTTCTACACTATAAAATACTCAGTTTATAGTGACAAATGTGTGTACATAATAGGTCAGTTGCTTAAATCAAGTGCACAACTTTGATTAGAAAGTAATCCTTGACATTTCATTTGCCACAACTGCGTTATTAAACACATTGTTAACAATCTATCCTAAGGGACTGGTTTACAAATCCATTGATATTTCTCAGAAAGCCACAAACTTAAATTTCAAATGTAAACGATATCACAACACGTACGTTAAATAATCGCACAAATATCAATTTAAATAAATTTAGTGAAAGCTACGATATTGTTTAAAGCGCGACAGCACAAATATTTTGCATTCGACTATCCGCTCAAATTAAAAGAAGCTGGAACTTTTTATAGATGAGAGCAGCATTTATAATTCTTAAAATGAGAAGAATTTTCTACAATCAAGATTGCGATTTTGATATAAACACTTGCCATGTTTACATTTAGCTGCCATTATAAAATAAGCATTTTGTAATATATAAATAAGTATTCATCTAACAGAACAATTTCGTCCCTAATGATAACTCATCATGTAATGCGCAAAATATTCTGCGGACAGGGCTCGAACTTGGGCCGTCTAACGGGCCACTCCAACCATTAAACCACCCTGCTGCACACTATTGTATACAGTGCTTTACTTATACTGAAAAATGTATATACGTAATGCGTCGGGTGTTAATACCAAAATCACAATCTTGAGTATAGTAATTATCGCTCGCGAGATCAATGTTCGTTTAGTATATTTTTTTCGTTTTAATAATTAAAGGAACGATATTAATTTTAAATTACAAATTTTATTAGAATAAATATTTAAATAAATATTATCAACAAAATTAAATTTAAAAGAACTTGACTATGAATTAGGTGAGAATAATTTTCTACGTCAGATAGTTTACATCCGGCTTCTAAAGAGCTGAGAAATTCATTGATTTTATAAAGGTGGTAATTCATAATGCTTAATGCGCGTTCTGGAAAATGTCATTTGCCTGTGAGCATGATGGAGTAGATATTTACGATTCATCTCGATTTTAATTCATTTCTAGTATTTATAGAACTTTTTTCATGTGAAATCTTCTCCTCGAGTATATATATATATATATATATATATATATATATATGGTAATTACAGACCAAACATGTAAAAAATTAAACGCAGAGAGAGTGTGAAATATGGGAACAGTCAATATTTTCCAGTTTAAGCCCAATGCCCAAAAATTAATTGAGTGATTCCATAAATCAGACTGCAGGTTTCTTTTGCACAAAGTTTCACATGTTGCAACACATTTCTCTTGTTCAATTTATTAATTATCTTTAAGACCTCAACTGGAGAAAATGCCAGCAGGATTGCAATGATTCTTGGTGCAACTGCGGATGTGTAGTCGCCATTTGATTTGAAACAAGCTTCTATATTCTAATGACCTCTTATCCGTGATATTAACCGACGGTTCAGCGGCATACGCAAATCGATTAACAATTTATACATGTATATTAATAAACAATGCTTATATTCGACATTATAAATAAAAATAATATTGAAGAACTGCACGAATTTGCATTGTTCTAAGTTAAACAGAGCTCCTTTCAAGGGCAGCTGTTTATTTTTTCAATAATATTTTAATTAAAATTAATGTATTCAAATTGGAATTACTCTAGACTATAAAAGTCTTACTGGTTTTAAATATATCTAGAATTTACGAGTTTTATATATATATATATATATATATATATATATATATATATATATATATATATATATATATAATATATATATATATATATATATATATATATATAGGTTGAAGAAGGTGCAAGAGCTTTGTTGCAATTATTATGAAATTTACAAAACTTTATAACACCATCCGAAAGACAATTGTGTAATATATTCCAAAGGTGCTTTACTACAATTCAACATTGTCCCAATAGCAATACAATGAAAGTGACGACAGTTATTCGTGCACAAATTATATGTGAGATTACCGAAACAATATCGATTTAAATACGCCGTCTATACTATACTCTACTTAAATATCTATTCCCCATTCATGGGCGTTTTTGCATTTTATTATACGGATTGACTTAAGTTTCGTTTTACCCACGATTTATTGATTTTCTTAACATCGATAATTATGGCCAATTTACGTCTCTTGTCCTATTTATTTGATACCTTCCTTTATTTATTATATTGTAGCATTCAGTCTTTCATTGTTTCGTAACGCACAGTTACAAAAGCGCAGGCTGTTTTAATTTCTTTACGCTTTCGATTTTTAGCTGTGTTGTTACACTTGTCCATCTGTTACACATTTTGACGTTAATTTTAAATACTAATTTATTATACATATTTCGTTTACAGGGTTTTGTTATGCCTATAAATTCTCGCTTATTTTAGCATTAATTTTTATTATCAGCTAAAAAAAGCTGTAAATTATTTGATATAAACTTGTAAAATTAGCGCCAGTTTTGTTCTACATACTCAATTTACCAATATTGTCCATTTGTTTTATAAGAAGATGTTATAATTGAATTATATTTCATTTACGTAACATTTACAAATGAAATTCAAAAATGAATTATAATATTTTAGCTAGGAATGATTCTGGAAGGATGATCTGCCATTCACATCCTTAAAACATTGAAAATTAATATGTTTAGTGTAATAGTCATTTTAAATGCTGCATGGATTTAACAGATTTGCCTGCAGATAATCTATTGCTGAGTTACAGCCTCTTATATTCCCTGTAGTTAATTTTAGTGTGTATTTTCTGAAATATGAAACTGTGAATTAATATGTTATATAGAGTTATCATAATTAACACAAATGATGAACGATTGTCGATTATTAATGTTTACATATTTGCCAAATTTTTCCCATCAAGATTTCACTGAAAAAGTTTGTTCTCTCAGAATAAAAATTTAATAACGATCTAAAAATTTAAAAATTTAACTAGATTTATATGCGTGCCTGTTTATAAGCAATTTTGTTGAATTTAAAATTATTAATAAAATATAAAATCTTACAGTCTGTTTTTACATATTCAACAGTTCAAGTAATAATAATAATATTGATAATAATAGAAATAATAATAATAACAATGAAATAATCCTGATAAAAATAATCCGCACTAAATTTAATTATTGCCAGTATTCTAGACTGAACACATTGCGTATAAGATATGAAAGTTAATGAAAACATTCATGGCTGAAAATTATACTAAAAATATGACTGCGTTGCAAGGAATATTATAACGAATTTTTGATTATTTACTGCCACTTGTCAAGAGATTCAAACCGTGATTGAAATACCTCTCTTTAATTTTAAATTGTTCAAGCAATAGAGTACTCATTTCATTCATTTATTTAAGTAATATATTCATTACGCTTCAGCTATTATAATTTTTATATAAAAATTGTCTTAACTAAAAAAGTCTGATATGGTCATTTCTTGTCTAAAGCGTTTCACTACACCATTTTGAGTGGTTAGGGAAATTTCGATTGTGGACCTACTTAATTTTCAATTTTTTCTTTAACGTTACGTGCAGTCAAATATTATTATTATCTATTTTAATTAAGGAATGGTTGTCTTAAATATATAATGACCTCAAATATCCAATTGTATCCAATTATATTAATTCTGTATCAAGTATCATATAACATATCTTAAATAAAATAATGTCACGGACAATTGGATGTACATCCAAATTTTAAATGTTTTTATCTTAGGAGTAATAAGTCATAAATTTGGATAAACGTAGACATACATTTTAGACGCTATCAGAACCAAGATGAATTTATTCGCAAAATGTGGCCATATTTTAATTTCTATTTGATTAAAATAGTCATATATCTGTCAATCATTCTACGATACATATATTTTTCCTTTTTCGGTGTTTTATCATACCATTTCCTTATCCACGATTAAATGTCTTCAGGACGATCTATGATGAATCTGCTAGAGATCGACTTTTACAATAACACTAATTCCTGAAAAGGTTGGGTGTGAGCAATCTTTTGAAAGTAGAATATTTTTAGCATTCCGAATAAGAGACTTAGGGATGAAGAAGAAAAATACATTGAAAATGAAGCACCAAAATTCCATAACAAAACATGAGCTTTTTTGAATGTATATAAACGTAAATACAATGGGATTGGTGTTAATTTCAAGCCCGCAAACTTGATGTAAAGAATTATTACCACCACCCGCGCAATCAATATCTGTTTAATAGCAATGCTTATATATATATATATATATATATATATATATATATATATATATATATATATATATTCATTGTACCCTTCCTGTGTGCAAAAACAAAAAGAAATTTTATCAGATATAAGAAATATTTCTTTCGCATTGTCTTCTCAAATATCTAGTAATGAACATATCTTTATATATAAATTGGAAAGCAAAACAAGATAAAAATATGTGAACATAGAGAGAGTGTGAAAAACAGAAACCAATCAAATTGCGTGCATCACATCCAGTTCAAGCTCAATGCTTGTACGTGCTTCTTCTGCTTACATAAATCCGGCTGCAATTTGTTTATCCATAAGGCTTCGTATGTGGCTAGCTCCCTTTTGTTTTTGCATTTAGTAATTACTTTGAATGCCACGTCTGGAGAACATACGTGCGATGTTTCGATGATGTGCTGCGCAATAGCAATAAACATCCTATTTAAGGGGGATGCAGTTTCCCGAATGGCACAAAAGAAAGTTGAAACAGCATTAACACGCACATTTAATGCAGCTAAACTACGAGTGTTATTTAGGGTAACACACTTGCCTTTACCAGCAATAAAAAAGAAACAGCCGTTAATGTCGATATCAAATATTATTTACCAATATACATGCGCAAGTTGTCGATCAACTTACGTAGGCCGATCGACCAGACGGTTAATTACTGGAATGAGAGAACATTGCAACGTAAACGCCTGTTTTAAATCAAATGGTGAATACACGTCTTCTATTGCGCAGCACATCATCGAAACATCGCACGTACGTTCTCCAGACGTACCATTTAAAGTAATTACTAAATGCAAAAACAAAAGGGAGCTAGCCACATACGAAGCCTTATGGATAAACAAATTGCAGCCGGATTTATGTAAGCAGAAAAAGCACGTACAAGCATTGAGCTTTAACTGGATGTGACGCACGCAATTTTATTGGTTTCTGTTTTACACACTCTCTCTATGTTCACATATTTCTATCTTGTTTTGCTTTCAAATTAATATATAAAGATATGTTCATTAGTAGATATTTGAGAAGACAATGCGAAAGAAATATTTCTTATATCTGATAAAATTTCTTTTTGTTTTTGCACACATTAAGGGTACAATGAATTTAATTAAAGCTCGCATTTCAAAAAAATAAATAAATAAATATATATATTTGAAAAAGGATGTTCAAGTACAGACCTATTTGTAAAACAGCCATTTACAGAAATGTAATATCTCTATCAATATTAAGTATTTATAGCACGTATGAATACAATTGTCAAATTTTATACAGCATAATTTAAGAAAATAACCGAATAGTAATTTCAAACTTTAATGCTAGGAATACTCGAAAGCGCATAGGTTCTAATATAAAACCGGAAAAAATTGATGAAATATATAAGTACATGCCGAAACAAATGGCAGTGAATATGTAATCTGCTAAATAGCATATACGAAATTACATGGCCAACATACGTGGCATATATGTTAGCTAATAAATGCAATAATGGAAATGGTTTGTACCCATATGAAGTTTCTGTGAATAAGAAAAGTGAAGCCTAATTTTTACAGACAGAAGAAACATGGTCAGGCATTGGAAGTGATTGTTTGTTCCCTTAGTTCAAACTCTACACGTTTACATATATTGTATGTTTTGCTTTTCAATATATATATATATATATATATATATATATATATATATATATATATATATATATATGTGTGTGTGTGTGTGTGTGCGTGTGTGTGTTCAATTGTAGGTAATTTATGTAAGAATGATAAATATACGGTTCTCGTATCTTTTTTTTTATTTAACATGGAAATGCTAAACTAATTTTTCTTAAATATCGCAATAAAGTACGAAATTCAAAAATTATATTTCCTTTCGTCATTTTCATTTATGATTTAATTTAAACTGGAATGGCTAATAACAGTCTCTCTTATTTCTATTATAACACTGAATTGCTTTAAAATTTCGTCTTTTCACATTCTCTGCGAGTTTGCAAACTTCTGTCTTGTTTTGCCTTTCAATTTATGTATAAATATATATATTTAATTGCAGATGTTTGAGAAGAAAATGCGAAAGAAGCCTTTTTTGTATGTAATAAAATTTCTTTCTTCTTTTGCACATGGTAGGGTACAATGAATTATATTGAGACTAGAATTTCAAAAGAATTTCTATTCTTTAAATTAGAACAATTTGGCTAATCTGCACAATATTTGTTTAAGATTTATTTTTATTTATCAATAGGGGCCGCTAGAAAGTTCTGTCAAACGACTAGTTTTATCTTTTCTGGTAATTAAGTAAAATTGATTTTACACTGGAGATCGGTAAATGACACCTTAAAATACATTTCAACTGAAAAATAACTTTGAAATGTTGAAAGGAATAGCCTAACATCTCAGTGTATGAAAGCATAATGTAAAATTGATAACAAATCGGAGATATATAGTTTAATTAATGCGAGCTTCAGTGCAGACCAACCTATCTGTACACAATAAAAATGATGTTCCTGGCCATTTTATATATATACAATATATGTATATATATATATATATATATATATATATTTATATAATTAAGAAAGAATAATGCTTGAGAAGTAATAGAATAACGATTTCCAAAAATATTTAGATAAGTTTATTTACTACATTTTTACATTTGATATAAATTAGTTTTCCATAATCTACCAAAATAGTACTTGTGTTTACCGTATATATATATATATATATATATATATATATATATATATATATATATATATATATATATATAAATTAAACACTGATTAATCCCCTTAAACATGCTTATTTAAAATATTAAACTACATATTTGTAAATCAAGCAATTCACTTAATAATACTTATATAGTAAATTACATTTCTTCATATATCTGTGTCATGGATATCCGTTTAATATTGTGAATGATAATTAGTTTTTATGTATTTTTTCCCAATGTAGGAGTGTCGTTGATGATTTACATTTAACATTTGTAACGTGCGTGGATGTGTCTATGCGCCAGCAAGTGCCTTTCTTTTTTTGTAACTAAGCAATGCTTTGAATTTTGTTATTCATCTGCGAATAGTTTGAGTTATCTGAAGACTTTTTGGAAGAATTTCCTTTAAAAATATTATTAGGTTTTAACAAAATACATTTGTTGTTTGTATACAATAGACAAACTCTCGACTAATCAATTTTATTTCCAAAAACGTATGCTATTTTTCAGATTCAAGAGCAAAGGAAATGTTAAACAATGCAAATATCTGGAAATATAAGTCTAAAATTTAATATTTCGGTTTAGTTCTCATCTATATATATTAGCGTCATTTCATTAATAAATCCGTGAAAATAAATGATACATATATTTTTCGTTTTGGATAACTGCATATGAAAAATTATATCTTTTTACTTATATGCAAAAAAAGGGAAAAGATAAAAAATGAACTTCATCATCAATAATGATGTTTCTTGGTTTTGTAGACTTTACTAGTTCTTAGTGGTGACTCGATCAGGATTTAACACAAGGCAGTATTTCCCATACCGCACTGAACTCGCATATTGCACATTATTATTATTTTTGTGGTAAGTACTCAGTTTTAAACTTGAGATAAAAATGGATGAACAAGAAATTCTACATGAAAAATGGCTCACTAATAAATAGAAATCGGTATACAAAAGAAAAGCATAATAATACACGAATTCCATGATGTATGAGTGTTTTTTTGGCCTTTGTCCTTAATGTCCTTGATTTAGATTCAGGATGCGACACATTCTGTAAAACACTGATAGTTTTTTACTTAATGAATTTTATTTTATATATATTACACAATTTGTTCTTTGAACCGCTGAAAACTAAGTATGTAAAACTTGTGCGTTTTTATTATTTTCATAATTGCTTCTGAAGATGAAATATTGTTTGCCTTGGAATGAAAGCTCAAGAGCAACTAAATGAAATCTTAGATCGAATGCAATACCTTTGAGATTCACCCGAGTAAAAAACTGACATAATAAGAATTTGGTTTTTAGTTGATAATTGCATGCATTCAGTGGCCACAGTGATGTAATACCTGAGTTGCCATATAGAATATTACACCCCTGGCTCTAAAAAGGACCGTGGCAATTTTGGCGACTTCTCATCAATGCCCAAAATAGACTGACTTCGTCATAATAGAAACTGTGCTACCCATTGCGACAGCATAAATATGATTGAATCCTTAAAATGTAGTTTAATCCAAGTTATGCTATTTTGTATGAGGTGTAGAATCTTTTGCTTTACGTCAGTCTTTGGTTACAATGTTTGCATTTTTATTCTAGTAAGCCGTGCTATGTTCTAGATAGCAGGAGTTGCTTTTTTCCTTCTTTATTTTCTCAATAAAATATTTAGATTAAAAAATTTGCTCTGTCTTTCTGAATTGTGGTTTTTCTTATCCACTGAGGAAACCAAGGAAAGCAAGTATTTTTTAGCTAGGTTTATGCGTCCGAGTAATACCGCTTGCCAATTTCAGTGTGCAAACGCAAAACATATATATCTAGTTTTCCCAATTAACGTACATTCGTGTGCCAATTAGAGAGCTCATTTTTCTCATTTTTAAGAAATCAAAAATAGAAAGGCAGCTAGGGAAAGCAAGTGATGAGTATCTCACCGTGAAATGTAGAGAGCAGAAGTAAATTTAGATTTTCTAAGGTTTCATCGTGTTACAGGATGACACATATAGTAGTTTCCGCGAAATTTTTAAGCAAATATTTCAAAGAATTTAAAATCATACAAATTTCGGTTACTTTACTGCAATTCTAATTAATTGGACATTCCAAGGGGGTTGCCGGATTTAACAGCAACCGATTCGTCATTTTAGAGGAATTGGTATCATTCAATTGATTAGTTTTACTCACAGTTCATGGAAATGAATCGTTATACGAGTCCAAAGGGTTATGGTATTGTCATAAGAATTAGAACAGAATGTCGTAACTCAAATGGTAGTTTTCTATAAAATAGGAAAATTCTTTGAACTTGGATCCTTGGAGTTGATCTATAGGAAGAGGTACATAGTTTTGGATTATGCAGGGACTGGCGCCGGTTTTGTGAGTTCAGTTTGCTAACCCCAACCAAATGTAACTATTTTATTTAACCAGTCGTCGAAAAACATAACAAAACTACCGCCAGCCGCAACGCACTGTCGCGTTTCGAGCTTCCATAATCGAAACCAGAGTACGACGGCAAACTGACTATCGAGCGTCAAACCTCGTTGAATATTCATGGAAATCAAAGTTAGATATGCGGCTCTTACCTCTAGCAGTCTCTTACATATTGAAATGGACTGGAAATGTCGTCTGCACAATTTCTATGCAGTCACGAACCTTAACTGTTTGCAACTTTCGCCACATATACATATATAGGCAATACAATTTAATAATAATTTATTGCGCGGGTGGTGGTAAAAATTATTTAAATCAAGTTTGCAAGCTTGAAGTAAACACCAATCCTATTGCATTTAACCAATCGTTGAACAGCATAACAATACTACCGCCAGCCGCAACGCACTGAGGCGTTTCGAGCTTCCCTGATCGACATCAGAGTACGACGGCAAACTGACTATCGAGGATCAAAGCACATTGAATATATATGGAAATCAAATTTAGATATGCGCCTCTGAATTCTAGCAGTCTCAAATATATTGAACTCGATTGGAAATGTCGGCTGTTCAATTTCTATGCAGTCACGAAACTTAACTGTTTGCAGCTTTCGCCACATATACATATATAGGCAATACAATTTAACAATTATTTATTGCGCGGGTGGTGATAAAAATTATGTAAATCAAGTTTGCAAGCTTGAAGTAAACACCAATCCCATTGTATTTAACCAGTCGTCGAAAAACATAACAAAACTACCGCCAGCTGCAACGCACTGACGCGTTTCGACCTTCCATGATCATCATAAGAGTACGAAGGCAAACTGACTATCGAGGATCAAACCACATTGAATATATATGGAAATCAAATTTAGATATGCTGCTCTCACCTCCAGCAGTCTCGCATACATTGAACTTGACTGGAAATGTCGGCTGCACAATTTCTATCCAGTCACGAACATTAACTGTTTGCAGCTTTCGCCACATATACATATATAGGCAATACAATTTAAAAATAATTGATTGCGCAGATGGTGGTAACAATTATTTAAATCAAGTTTTCATGCTTTCAGTAAACGACAATGCTATTGTATATAATCGGTCGGTGAACAACATAACAAAACTACCGCCCCCGCAACACACTGACGCGTTTCGAGCTTCCCAGATCAACATCAGAGTACGACGGCAAACTGAATTTCGAG